>JANAVB010031819.1:1523782-1556282 GCA_029216955.1 Iris pallida | reverse complement strand
TTATGAGAGTGGTATCACGCGATACGGTACTCGAGATAACGGGTAAACGACCAACATGGACCGTAAGATGGACTAGATGTCCACTTCACCTAGAGAACTTGGTAGGTAATGATTGTATAGGCTAGTATCCTACTACCCTAGGAAGCCGGGAGTGGAATTCCTAAGGGAAAATCACTTGGCTTCAATGTTAGAGTGGTTTAAGGGTATGTATATATAAAGGGTAATCAGATAAATTTAAAATACGGGATACGGGTATTCGGTTTGACTTGAAACTTAGGTGACTTGTTAGGTACACCCTAAAAATGTCATATTTGAACCAATTTTGGCTCGGTTGACCTAGAGTTGACTTTTTACCCAAAAGTCAATGATGAGTCAACACTTTGGCTAAATTTGACCAAATCCAAACTAGAGTTGACCAGTTGACCAAAAGTCAACTGTTGGTCAACACTTGACCAGTTTGACCTAGGGTTGACCTAGAGTTGACCTAGAGTTGACCAGGGTTGACCAGTTAACTAAAAGTCAACTGTAAGCCAACTCTTGACCCCGTTTGACTTGCTTCGACTTGTTTTGACTTGCTATGACTGGTATGGCCTAGGGTTGACTTAGATTGACTTGATATGACTTAGTTTGACCTAGATTGACTTGACAGGACTTGGTGTGACTCAGTGAGACCTAGTTTGACCAAGATTTCATATCATGCATTAGAAATCATTCTTAACTTTGTTACACCTAAATTAACATGCAATATCTCATGTTTAGGTCTCTGATTACCTCTTTGAGCATTGATATACCCTACAGCTTAGGACAGCAGGCGAGTACATTCACTGATAGTTTTTATTGTCTTGATATCTGCTATATCCGATTCAGTCGTAGTGTCTTACTTGATTCCCAGTCACGATAGTTCACGGACTAGTATACGTTGGATCATGACATGAGATGTTGTTTCTAGATTTCTGGGTATATTGGTACATTTCCTGCCTTGTTTCCTGTACTTTTATAGACACCGATTTCTAAGGGAACTTGCTATCCTCTTATGGAATCACGTGCCATGACATGTCATGTCCAGATCCATTGTACTATTCAGGGATGGAAAATTATTAGGGGCTATGTGATCCAAGCCACCCTGTCACTATTCTTGTGCTCGTGCCACTCCTCCCTCACGTAGGGTGTAGCGAGATCCCATTTACCTTGTGCTCGTTATCCAAGTTGGCCGGCATGACTTTCCGTTGAGGTCATCGCGGATTGCCGGGCCAAGTGGATAGCCTGTCCTGTCACTTATCCCAAGCCGATCACATAACGCTCTAATAATTTAAGGCACGTTTTATATTTACTTTATCTTATCATATATCCTTCTCTGTTCTACATTCAGTACTTTCTCACCATGCTATGATATACAGGTACTCACATGTTCTACATGCCTCTATGATGTACCTTGATTGGAGACTAAGTTCTGTTCGGGAGAAGGATTACAACCCCGATCATTGTTTGGTTTAAGGGTTGTAGCTCAGCTTCCGAACGGTTCCCAAGTCTTCATATATCTTTGTCTTGTATTTCATTATATTGTCTCTTGTAGAATTTGTCAATTCATATGGAACTGCTATTAGCGCTTGTACTTGCTCATTTTCCTGACAGGATACCGTTGATATATATTACAGATGGTTCTGAGTCGGACTGCTCGACCTATTATGGGCTCGAGTCAGATGAAGTAGTCCAGGACCGTGGCCTGATAGTAGAGCCACTAGATTTTGTACTCCCGGAGTAGCGTAGCTTAGTTGGGTTGCCTGGACTGCGATCCAGCTAGTATTATCAGACTGTAGCTTTCTATGTTATATTTTGAGACCCTGTGATGTTGTATATATCTGGGCTTGTGTTGGACACTGGACTTATTTTCTATTTCATCTATCATATGTTTCCCTTCTGTGCTATCTACCTTAGTTTTATCATGTGATTGAGACTGTATTGCTATGTCACCTCCATTCGGAGAGTATATACTGTACATGTACCTTTATATTGTTAGTCGAAGTATTTACAGACGTTATATACAGCATTCTACCACCGATACTGCGGCATAGGCTGGACGTACACACGTGTTCGTGCCCCTCATAAGGGTGCGGGTCGTGACATGGACAGGCGGTTGTGCGGAGATTCCAGGAAGCAACCAATGGAAACATACAATTCTAACTGGTTCAAACACTCAAACACGTCAAGCATGCACAGAAAATGTGGAATAGAACGAGACCTACCACAAAGCTATCGGAGAAAGAGGAAGAACTTTCTGAGATACAAAGTCATCTCCAAAAATTCCCAATGGACCCAATACTTGCTGCCAAGGAGATATCGCTACAAGAGATTGTTCGTCGTCTCCGCTTCCAGGAGGAAATTGATCTCCAACAAAGAGCAAAATGTGTTTGGCTCAAGAAGGGTGATCGGGGTTCCAAATTCTTCCATTCAACTATCCGAGCGCGGTAAAATAAAAACAACATCGGATCACTTATAGGTGGCAATGGGAGGGTTCTTACTGAAGAGTCTATGTTGGTGGTTGAAGTTGTTTCTTACTACAGTAAGCTATATAACCAATCGGATTACCCATCCTTATTCCCTGACATCATTTGTGTAGAAGCATGGAAAAGAATAAAGAAAGATCCATGCGGCCAAAAGATCCTCATGCGGCTCAGAGAGCTCATGCGGCTCAGGGATCCATGCGGCTCAAGCGTCTATACGGCTCAAATAGTTTCATGCGGTCTAGAGAGGGGCCACGTGGCCTTCAACAGCTCTTCCCTTTGTCTTTTACTGCATTAAATGCCTTGACGGCTGACAAGCTCTGACAAATGACAGCTCTGACACAAAGATACAATAATGATTCCGTCATAATGGCAGACTCCTAGGGAAACGAAGGAAATCTCTGACATAATCCATCAAACCCCAAAGACCTTTATGCGGCCTTGACACGTGGACAGTCGCATGCGGCTCAGACAGAGGCTACCCCATGCGGCTCAGGCAGACGCTACCCTATGCGGCTCAGGCAGAGACTACCCCATGCGGCTCACAAGGACTATCTTTATGCGACTCATTGAGAAGCCACCCATCATGCGGTCGCCTACGCTCATGCGGCTCAAGTGGCTCGCAGTTAAGACACGTGCCAGAAGATTAGTTTTGCCAGCATCCCTACAGCTAGCAGCCTAATAATAGTGTGACACGTGGCATCAAAATCGATCAAGATTCACCAACAAATCCTAACAAAGTATTGGGATCAAATCAGATCATTTGCAATCAAGCAAATTTAACACGTGGCAGGAGATCCGAGCTTGGCATAACAAATCATGAGGATTTATGTCAATCATCATTAATTATTCACAGAGATTTGATGCAATCACATTAATTGCTCAGATCTATCATATTCAAGATGAGCGGCCCAGATTCATTGATCCTTAGCCGCTGACTTTTGAGAATGGGCAATCATTGCAAATCCTAATGATGCCCCCCACTCTTATAAATAGCAAGGTGCCATTCCCTTGCAAAGGAGGACAGCACAGATAGAAAAAGAGATAGCAGAGCACACCCCCCTCGGATCTAGAGAATCAGAGAGGAAATATACAGAGATCAAAAGGAGAGCATTTCTTCATCAACGCTAAGCAGTTCTTTTACAGAACCAAGGTTGCACCCGATCGTCCAAGGAATAAGGCAGAACTGCCGTCGCTTTCCCGGGCCTCTATCGTAACCCCCCAGAATATAAAATAAACAATTGTACTTAGATTGCTGTACCTAGGTTTTCGTCCCTAAGCTTCCTTTGTACAAGCGAGTTTGTATTGTGAGTCTAAGTTCAGTCCTCCTACATAAATTGTTCTGTACTTTTACAATCAATGGCAAACACGATGGCGACTCTGCTGGAGACAAACTTCTCCATAGCTGAGGAGTTGGTGATGCAATCGGATGCAACCAAACTTGGCTCCACGCAACAGAAGATGGTCATCCGCTTCGACCAACAGACGTTTGAAGAAATGCTCTCCGACGGGAGCGCTGGCCCGGTCCAGAAGCAAACCCGCACAAAGAAGACTCGCAGGTAGTGGAGGCCAAAATTATTTGCTCCTCTCTAGGCCCTGGACAGAATACTCTCTGCTACCCAAGAAGGCGAAGACGACTCTCATCCGGCCCTACGTTAAGCCATAGGGGACTCTGCTGTCCCCAAGTCCGGCAGAGGAAAGCACTACGATGCTGGACTTGTAGGGACAAAGAGTGATTTTATGTGCTCCAAGAAGAAGCCGAACACTCATGCGGCCAAGACCGCCAGCCGCATGCATGATGCTCATGCGGTTGAAACTTCCAGCCGCATGAAGAATATACACGTGGCCCGAACTTCCAGCCGCATGGAAAAACCTCATGCGGCCGAAACTTCCAGTCGCATGAAGAACGCCTATGCGGCCACAACCGCCAGTCGCATGAAGACTGTTGACTCCAGCCACATACTGTGTCACGACCCGCTCCCAATTTTGGGATACGAGTACGTGGCCAAGTCCAGCCTGCGTCGCAACATCGGCGGTAGTACACTGTCTATGATAACAATGGTCCACAACAAGTACAACACGCATATATATCATCCACAACTAAGCCAATAATAATCACCAGAATATTTAATAGTCTCAATATTATAAATACGAAATAATCCACTACAACTCAGAAAGTCTCGGGAACAAACCCGGATAGCAGAAATAAAATAGACAACTAACTCCATAACTATAACTACTAACTAATGCGAATCCATAAGGAAGAAAATATGCTAATTCGCATCAGTGCTGGAACCGGGTACGCCAGTGACGTCAGTGTCTCCAACATACTCACCGTAAACCTCTGGACAGATCACGTCGTCTACAACTGAAAAATGGTTATCCAGTCAGGATTGGAACAAGTACAAGTCTAACCACCATGATACAAGTACAATATAAAGTAATAAAATACTAAACATGGAAAGTAAGAATCAATGAAAACAATGAACAATATGAACAAGAAATCATGAGATGGAAGAAACTGATAAGAAAGGTAACAAGCATGAAAAGTAAAGAGACTCATGTAAGCCCTCATAGTGCACGTGTCGTAAGAAGTACAACGTTCCTACACATGGATGGCTTGGGCGAACGATGAGGTTATAAGGCCCGCCCCCGTAACCGAGAGAGTTGCCAACAATACCGTCTGGGCTTTGTCCACATGCCTAATAATTGTACCCCTCTAATATCCATAGCTCACAATCATGAAAATACGATCACGAGAACAATCACGGTATCAATGAGAAAATATGAACAATAGTCAATCACTCAACTCTCGTGTGTGTAACAGTCAAGACACGAAAAAATAACATGTATAAGTGAAATACGACAATATAAAGTAAATGCACATGAAAGCATCAACAAGTACTTGCCTTGAGTTGGTTGCAGTTGACGTGCGGTATGATTGTGTTAGCACAAATAGTCGTAGATGCCAAAAATACGCAAGATGATCTCAATTGATGAGACGGACCTCTAAAATAAAAAATAAAACATTTTGGAAAATTGTTGAGAAAAATATATGATGTGTACTTATTAATCAGCGTTCCGAAACTTTAAATGGATCGTAATTCCGATTCCTGGTTCACCCGGAATCTCGAAAACACCGAAACGTATCAAATTTCGGACAACTGACACTCCACATTTTTCAAAAAATTAGGTTAGAATTATTTAAAATAAATTTTATATTCAGAAAATATACCTCGATACGGTTTCAACAAAAAAAACTGGAGGTCAAACGGAGTCCGAAGTTGGAAGTTATGGCCCTTTGAAGTTGGTAAAACATTTGAAAAGGAAGGCTGAATTTATGACGAATTTGGGATAATTATGACGAAAAAGGGGAGAAATTTTGGAAAAGAAGGTATGAGAGATGATTTTATTTTATAGGTTCAATATATATAGATAATGGAAAGCAATTAGTGAATTAGGATATGATTAGAACTCAATCAATAAAGATATGCTTAGGATTACCAACTAATTTGGATAGGAATATGATTAGTTCAAATAAGAAATAATCTATCTAGTACTAGATATGATTCAAATAGGATTAGAATTTCTAATGGACAAGTCTCTCCATAAATTTAAATTAAATAAATTATTTAAATTCAAATCATATGAATTCAAGTCCAAATATAAATCCAAATCAAATTCAACATAATAACTTTAAGATAAATTTAATGTTTAACAAAGCAATTTAAATCATATAATAGATAAATCGTTAAATCAAATAATATTTTAAATCTAGATTAGATAATTCTTAATGCCACAATTAGTCACCAGAAGTATTTTAAATAATGTTTGATGTTATCAAATAAGGTAAAATATATTTATAAATCTAAATCTTATTCAAAATAAGTTACTAAATCTTTTTATTGCTCCAAAAATAATCATGATTTTCAAACCATTTTCGAAACCGATATTTTTTTTTGAAAATCCAAACATAATAATAAATAAATTTATAATTTCAATAATAAAATTTCAAGAACAAATATTTATTAAAACTAAATAGTACTTTCAAACCGTTAATTACAAACTACATTTTGAAATACAGAAAAAATAGTAAATATCTTTTACAAAGTTTCAAAAATAAATTACTTTCAAACACAATAAAATAAATAAATAAAAATTGAGAAACAGTGGTTACATACTGCCTGCTCCACGCAGCTCAGGCTCAGTCTTCGATCGCCTCTCCTATGGTCCTGATCTCTCATGTGCCCAAGAAAATGTGTCTGACTCTCTGCAGCATCATTTTGACTCTTCCTATTATACGCCTTCAGGCGCTCGAGTGAAGAAGTCAAGGACAGTACGAGCTCGGCGAGCTCAGTCGGCTGTCCCAACCTCTGACCATCCGAGCGCTCCACATACCGTTATGCGGGCCTCTGATGGGAAGTTGTACAGAACCACTCGAGTCCAGCCCCCGCGACAAACAGACAGAGTGGTTCCCATAAGTCTCCCAAAACCCAGGGAGCAAACATGGTCGCTCCAGACCCGTCTGACTTGCATGAGATTATCCTCCGCAAACGCAAGGAAAGAGAAGAGGCCCCAGTATGCAAAGAGTCCTCCCACGGACACCACTGCACCCAAATTACTGTCAACTGCTGTTGTAACAATACGACAGCAAGAGAAGACCGGCAACCTATTTTTGTCACGCCCCGCTCCCGTAGGAGCGATCTTCCTCGCTAAGGCGTGATGTCGCACGGGCCTAGGTTGCGCCCGTACAAGGCCAAGTCCAGAAACGGCCGATTTGAGCTAGGCCACATAGTCGCACAGAGTATCCCCATTTGCAGCGGAAAGTAAACGAACACAAAATTGAAGTGAATTCAAACTCTTTATTAATTTTTAAGAAGTTTACAAGCGGCGCTAGGCCGATATTACAAATCGCTCGAGCTCTCTCTCTCTGAAACATAAAAGGCGTGCCAAGTGGCTTACAACATGGAATGATTCATGGCGATGTTCCGATACATTATGTCTTGTATATGGTGCTCCAGCTCCTTGCAACGCTCCAAGGCTCCAGAGATAGCTCCGCGCCTTAGCACGTTCGAAGAAAGCTCCGCACCCGCCGGCGTCTTCCGCATCCTGCAAGTAGACTGTGGGGTTATCAGTACATTATTATGCACTGGTGGGGAGGCTAGCTCACCCACAACGCTATCATTACCAAACACGTTCCATTTACTTTTGTGCACCATCTATCATTCATTGTCTTTCTAATCTTGCCTTAGGATCAGTTTCATGGCATATGTCATAACCTATCCCGTGTTGCCAAATTCATGTGTCGTATGGAAATACATGCACGACTTACCCATACTTACCGTCCGGCCTTCCCTGTCCAATGTAAACCAAGTTAGTCAATAATTCATATATTTCAACTTAACATGATTCACGTAAACATTTTAGTGCCAAGGGCGTGTTCCTGCCTTAGATTTTAACGCATCGTAGGCATGTTTTCAAGTTCATTTACACGAAGTACTCCTTATCATTTGGTGCATTACATTTCAAGCCTATACATAAGGCGCTTCATTCAATTAACTTTAGACTACTTTGATTTCAATGCAAGGGCTTGCACGTGGATCGCCACCAGCAAAGCCCACTTAACTCTATATGCACCGGTCGCTGGCACCACAAGCCATTTTGGACATCCAAGCCGTGGTATTTCTCAACTAGCATAGGGTGAGTACTGGCACACACCCCGATAGTCTCTTGAAATACTCCTGCACTTACGTCCCCCGGGTGGCCGAGTCCGCACCCAGGCAGCCCGTAAGCCATAACTTTGATCCCGCCTAGGCCGGCATATCCCCCCTTTGATCATGCCGCAGAATCCCTTTTTCTTTACGGACACAGCATACGCCACCCCTCGCTCGTGCCGTTTGTCCACGACCATTTCGTATTATTATCGTCATAGGCTAACCCTTAGCCGCAATGCGTTATCGACCAGGTTGGCGTCCGTGCAGCTCGGGTAGCGAGCCCCGTTGCACGTGTCCGTCACACCTGTCGCTAACCATTTCTTTCTTTCTTTTATTCATTCTTTCTTTTCTTTCTTTCACTTGTTCGTTTGTTCATCGATTCATTCACGTATTCATTCTCTCATTCGTTGATTCATTCATTCACTTATTTGTTCATTCATTCATTCATATATTTTACAACTCCCCGTACAGGAGTCGCCTTGGCGACCCATCGGTCCCATAGTCTTTCAATGTTGCTAAACTCTACTCAGAACGACTATGTTGATAGTCTTTCTGTTTCATTGTTGTAAACCATTCATTGTTTTATTGTTTGAGCACATCAGAGACGTAAACGTAAGCTTGTGCCTTAGCACGAGCGTGGAGCGCGGTACAAGAATTCTCATAATTTTCTATGTTCCTTTCCATATTCTATACAAGCATACAAGATGGGATTAATCCCTTAGCTAGGTGCGTTGGGTCATTTATTAGCATGCGCAGTGTTATCGCCTAGCGATTTCAGCGATAGTGTCCGTATTATTATGTGTCTAGGCTAAGCAAAGACGGGTTCATCGGAGCCACCCACCTTAGCGATGTTCGCATCGGCCGAGCGATACTCCGAGCGCGCCTTTGAAAGTCTAAGTCTGGATTCATCTTGACGGGCCAATGTAAGCCTTGCATCGATTCTTCATCAGGTCGATGCCAACTCTTCGGGTCGACGGCTCGTTTGAGTCGTTGCACTTGCCGTTTGAATCGGCGTTCCGCTAGCGCGGAGCGGGTCACTACATAATACACCACTCAAAACAAGTCTCGTCCTCGAGACTTCCTGAGTGCAAGTCATCCTACCATTCCTTAACTCGCATCGTCGTGTTTCTTAGGCAATCCCTATCGAACGGCTCTATCGTTCTATGGCACCGAACTATACTCGATACCTTTCCAAGTTTCGTGTCGCATACGTTTGGTCGATTTTATTGAATGGCTTTTCATTCATTTCAGAGTTGTTGGTTCTTATTCAATTCAAGCGTTTCTTCGACTCGGTTGCTATTTCGACGTATCATGGGACTGAAACGGTCGTACGAGGTGCGTTGTATTTTATCAAACTCGAGAGTCGTAGGCTGAGGCAAACTCACTCATTCGTTCATGCGCATCTCAACACCCACTTGCAGCTGCATTCGAGTTCATCATATCGCTGAGTTTGGATCGTGCACGTATTCAAGGCATCCCCCAAATACGTACATTTCAACCAAGCTTAGCGACTAGCGAAGTCGGACAAGCTACTCATGATAGTTTCGATTTGCCGATCGTTTTGCTAACTTCGATTTAAAACCGAACTCATGTGTGTATCACATATCACTTATCTCGGTCCTCGAGATGATTCAATTCGCTTCTCAAGCGTTATTGTCCACGAAATCAGTATGATTTCTTCTTTGCAGGGTCGACCAAGCCTAAGTAATTTCCGTCCGATTGAAAACCAAGTATCACACCATCATCAAGTTTTTCTTCCTATGATCAACGATTCAATTCGTTATCCCAACTTTTACTTGCGCATCATCCATCCCTATCATTCTCTTCGTTTGGGGCCAATCTCATCGTCGTTCACGTACACTCCCTATTCTCCGTCCTACTCTAAGTCTTGCTGCCGCAAGTCTATCGTCCGTCCGAATGATACTGTAAGGTCAATCGCACAAGTTCAATCACTCGGCATAGGCTCGTCCGCCTATCCGCTAGGTCAGCTCACAAGGTCATAGTTACAAGTCAAGTCCGTGGCTCATCGTGCAAGGTCGTTGCACGACGCTCGTCCCAAATCCTATGGTCAAACCATTTGTTCGTTTGTACGGATGTTTCTACCCAAGCTCGTGTCACTCAGATTTCTAAACATCGAGCACGATCACCTATTCGCATCAATACATTCGTTGCGCGTATTCGAATCCATTCAAATCACCAACTCTAACCAATTCATGTATTCGATCACGAAGTCATCTAGCTTTGACAATATGTTGCGCCCCAATCTCACGCGAGTCCGATTATCCACGGTGGTTCATGAATCACCATGCAACGCTTTCGCGGAATGATCATTCTCATCGGGGCGTAACTCTTGCTTGCGTCTAGACTGATTCATTGTCGATACGCGGATTGGACCTACTAAGTCCTCAAACTTAATCATCAAGCACACCGAATCATTCTCAAGTCACCTTTACATCAAACTACAAGTCGATGCACACAAATTGCTACGCCATGCTAGTTCAATCACCCCCGCTGTATGAATCACCATACCAGTGCTCACGCGGAGTGATCGCCCTAATCGGCGCGACGCATGTACGAGGCTGGAGTTGCGCTCGCATAAGACAAGAATGTCGACGTTGGGGTTTTCGTCGAAGTAATCCAAATATTTCATTCTCTATCCAAGCCAAGATCGATAGTCTATTTATATTTCGTTCAACTAGAAAATCCTCGAGCCAAATCTATCTTTTCCTCGACACATTTTTAATATTTCAAGTATAGCGTCCAACAAAATAATGACATTTGTACGACCGTCATTCGCCGAGTCAGAGTGCCCCCGAGTTATCGCATATCGATCTTTGATACGCCTCAATACCATCGACGATATGCGTAACTTGACGATCTTCCTTTGCAACCAATTTCGAGTCGTGCGACTGATGCTATTATCTGAGTTGGATATTCCACAATTTCCTCGATAGTCAAGATCAAGTTCGATCGCTATTCCTCAAGCTCGTTTCAAGATCGTTGTTCAAAACTCAAGTCACATTTCATTTGAATCAATCCCAAATCGTACGCGCGATCCTCTAAGTTTTCTCGATCAAGACCATTCACTTTTATTTATCGTTCCGAATCGTTTTCTAACTCGCGTTGCCCATTGACAAGTTGTCCGAACGACAACTCGTTCGGGACATTCGAAGTCACGATCAACTAAGCGTGACGCGTTCTAAGGCTTTGCGCGATCGCATCGCCTCGCCGACATACCCGTTCTATCCATATATCTTATAGTCTCGCTCGAACAATTTCTATAACGTCCATACACCACTCAGGGTTCGAGCCACTCGACTAGTCGTCGACACTCACTCTTATCCTTCTTCGAACCTATCATATACACCACTCGGATTCAAGCCATACGATCTAGTCCTCAATCACGTTCGTGTCATGCGCTAAGACATCCTTTAAATTCGTTCGACGAATCTCTAGCGTAATCGCTCATGTTGCCTCGACATACTAAGTCGTTCATGCATTAATCCTCGAATCCAAGCCAATCTTTCATGCACGCCTAAGCGTTAGTTTGATAGCGTTCCTATCAATATACACTCTAAGTGTATCTTCGTTTTCGATCGAGCGGTACTTGATATCGCTCGCAACTCGATTGCACCAGAAGTCGAGGTACGCGACACGCGGCACAACTTATCCAGAAGGCCGTGTGCATAGCTATCCCGTGCGGACTATATTCGAGTTTGCACGCTCACTTATTCTCGTTCGAGCGATAATCGATCTTACTCGCAACTCGTTTGCACCAGAAGGTCTAGGTGCGCGATACTCTGCACAACTTAGCCAAAAGGCTGCGTGCATAACCATCCCGTTCGAACTATACTTCGGTCTCGTGTACTCGTTTGCTGTCAGCGTAAGCTCATTCAAGCACGTACTGTATTTGCTAACTCTTAGCATCGGTTCCTTCCAACTCAAGTCTGTCGTGGTTTGGCACAAAGGCCTTCGCCTATCGATCCCTTCAACCGAGTACTTGTACGAGCTTTTGAAAGTATTAGGCTTATTGTATGGAACATCCCAAGGCACAACGAGAAAGAGCGTACACTTCTTTTTCCCACGACAAGCTTTCAAAACTGAGAAATAGACATGAAGTCCAAGGACGTAAAGCCGTGCTTTGATACCAATCTGTCACGCCCCGCTCCCGTAGGAGCGATCGTCCTCGCTAAGGCGTGATGCCGCACGGGCCTAGGTTGCGCCCGTGCAAGGCCAAGTCCAGAAACGGCCGATTTGAGCTAGGCCACAGAGTCGCACAGAGTGTCCCCATTTGCAACGGAAAGTAAACGAACACAAAATTGAAGTGAATTCAAACTCTTTATTGATTTTTAAGAAGTTTACAAGCGGCGCTAGGCCGATATTACAAATCGCTCGAGCTCTCTCTCTCTCTGAAACATAAAAGGCGTGGCAAGTGGCTTACAACATGGAATGATTTATGGCGATGTTCCGATACATTATGTCTTGTATATGGTGCTCCAGCTCCTTGCAACGCTCCAAGGCTCTAGAGATAGCTCCGCGCCTTAGCACGTTCGAGGAAAGCTTCGCACCCGCCGGCGTCTCCTGCATCCTGCAAGTAGACTGTGGGGTTATCAGTACATTGTTATGCACTGGTGGGGAGGCTAGCTCGCCCACAACGCTATCATTACCAAACACGTTCCATTTACTTTTGTGCACCATCTATCATTCATTGTCTTTCTAATCTTGCCTTAGGATCAGTTTCATGACATATGTCATAACCTATCCCGTGTTGCCAAATTCATGTGTCGCATGGAAATACATGCACGACTTACCCATACTTACCGTCCGGCCTTCCCTGTCCAATGTAAACCAAGTTAGTCAACAATTCATATATTTCAACTTAACATGATTCACGTAAACATTTTAGTGCCAAGGGCGTGTTCCTGCCTTAGATTTTAACGCGTCGTAGGCATGTTTTCAAGTTCATTTACACGAAGTACTCCTTATCATTTGGTGCATTACATTTCAAGCCTATACATAAGGCGCTTCATTCAATTAACTTTAGACTACTTTGATTTCAATGCAAGGGCTTGCACGTGGATCGCCACCAGCAAAGCCCACTTAACTCTATATACACCGGTCGCTGGCACCACAAGCCATTTTGGACATCCAAGCCGTGGTATTTCTCAACTAGCATAGGGTGAGGACTGGCACACACCCCGATAGTCTCTTGAAATACTCCTGCACTTACGTCCCCCGGGTGGTCGAGTCTGCACCCAGGCAGCCCGTAAGCCATGACTTTGATCCCGCCTAGGCCGGCATATCCCCCCTTTGATCATGCTACGAAATCCCTTTTTCTTTACGGACACAATATACGCCACCCCTCGCTCGTGCCGTTTGTCCACGACCATTTCGTATTATTATCGTCATAGGCTAACCCTTAGCCACAATGCGTTATCGACCAGGTTGGCGTCTGTGCAGCGCGGGTAGCGAGCCCCGTTGCACGTGCCCGTCACACCTGTCGCTAACCATTTCTTTCTTTCTTTCTTTCTTTTATTTATTCTTTCTTTTCTTTCTTTCACTTGTTCGTTTGTTCATCGATTTATTCACGTATTCATTCTCTCATTCGTTGATTCATTCATTCACTTATTTGTTCATTCATTCATTCATACATTTTGCAACTCCCCGTGCGGGAGTCGCCTTGGCGACCCATCGATCCCATAGTCTTTCAATGTTGCTAAACTCTACTCGGAACGACTATGTTGATAGTCTTTCCGTTTCATTGTTGTAAACCATTCATTATTTTATTGTTTGAGCGCATCAGAGACGTAAACGTAAGCTTGTGCCTTAGCACGAGCGTGGAGCGCGGTGCGAGAGTTCTCATAATTTTCTATGTTCCTTTCCATATTCTATAGAAGCATACAAGATGGGATTAATCCCTTAGCTAGGTGCGTTGGGTCATTTATTAGCATGCGCAGTGTTATCGCCTAGCGATTTCAGTAATAGTGTCCGTATTATTATGTGTCTAGGCTAAGCAAAGACGGGTTCATCGGAGCCACCCACCTTAGCGATGTTCGCATCGGCCGAGTGATACTCCGAGCGCGCCTTTGAAAGTCTAAGTCTGGATTCATCTTGACGGGCCAATGTAAGCCTTGCATCGATTCTTCATCAGGTCGATGCCAACTCTTCGGGTCGACGGCTCGTTTGAGTAGTTGCACTTGCCGTTTGAATCGGCGTTCCGCTAGGGCGGAGCGGGTCACTACAGTTTTCCAAAGGCTGTAACGACCAAGCTTATAGGACGAAGCGCCTCCAGTCATCTCTTGCAACTCCTCTCAGAAAAGTTCTGCCGATGGGAGAGGAAAGAAGATAAACGTTTCCAGCACGAAGATTTCAACCACTGTGACTAAGAAACTGTCATCTAAACGGTTGTCCACCACCGGAGTATTCCAAGGTACCCGTTCAAAGATGAAATCTACCACAGTAGGAGATTCATCATCCACACCACTGGGAGTTACTGAAATAGGGGGTAGCACTCCTCAGAACATCCATGATAATCTGATGTTCCAAGGAGACGAGCCCGAGGAAACAACTCTCCTGTCAGATACAGCAGAGGTCGACGTCCCCGAGGACGTCCACGACTCTCAAGATGAAGCAAACTCTGAAATTGGGGGTACTATTCCTTCTGAGTCCGAACCAGAGGAGAACATTCCTACATATCCTGATGACTTCTCGGTACATGGGTATGACTCGGAGGGCACGTCCTCCACCGTTCCTTCCATCTCCCCTCATGTAAAGACGGTGTTCATGAAGGACAGCAACCAAGGTGATTCCAGTGATCGCCAACGCATCGACACTCTGGAGGCCATACTGTATGCCTTGGTCAAGTCTGTAGACGAGATCAAAGCGACCCTTCCAACTTTGCAAGGAGGGACGCCTGGCCAAACAAGCGCGGGTCCCGCGGTCAATGCAGACTCGAACTCAGTGGCACCGAACCCGGGCAACAATCCTCCTAAAATGACGGCTCCCACCGCTGTGGATGAGACCAGAGAAGCAAGAAGAGAGGTCCAGGAGCTCCGAGCCATGTTTCACGCTCAAGAAACCTCTCAAGACCTCAGAATACGTCAACCATACCCTGTTGCATGGAGGGATGTCCCCTTCCCACCAAGATATAAGCCGTTCAATATCAATCCTTATGATGGCAATACCTTCGTAAGTCGGTACATTACTTACTTTGAGGTCACCACCGACCATCTGCTCCATGATGATGCCATCCTCACACGATTATTCATTAGGGCATTGGAAGGAGTCGCCTTCGACTGGTATCGCAACCTGTCAGACAATTGCATCCACTCCTTCGCCAGCTTCAAGCGCATGTTCTTGGAGAGATTCTACGAAGTAGGACAGGACATCACAATGTCCACCCTCATGGACGTCGTCCAAGGAGAGAAAGAGCTGACAAGGAACTATATTGAGCGGTTTCGCCAAACCGCAATGAAGCTGCCGTCTGGTAACCCGGATTCCTCCTTGATTGAAATTTGCCAAAAGAGATTACTCCCAACAATCAGTCTCTGGATGGGCGAAAGTCAATTTAAGGACTGGAAGACGTTCATCATCAGTGTCACTAGCGCCGAAGAACGGTTGAAGAAGGCTCGCCAACTGGGATTGCACATCTCGAAAGGAGAGAACAAGGGCAAGCATTCTAATACCAACAACGACAATAGGGATAGCCCCTCCAACAATCGGGACAACAGGGGTAAGCAGGCTATGGTGGCCGACACAACCCAGAAACCTGAGTCAAAACCGGCAGACAAACAATGGCCGCAAATCACTTACTCCTTCGAAGATGGTCACGTCAAGCCCATCTTGGACATGCTCATACAAGGGAGACAGAATTCAGCTCCCTCCACCAAGACGGGAACCTCGGCCGGCAGATATGGAGAGCCCAAAGTACTGCCATTACCATCGCTTCGTCCACCATGCTACACACGACTACTACCAATTGAAGCGATACATCCAACATCTCATCGATTCGAACGCTCTGGCCATCGATTTCGAGGAGGTAACCGTGGCGGCCAACATAGTGTCCGTACAATTCGGCAGCTTTCCTCCAACAGAGACTCAAGACGGGGTGGTACCCATCCCTCTGGCGACAATGGAGATTGCTAATCTTCTCCCTCCTCGGGATCAGGTTGCTGGTCTAGTGCCCCTCACCATATCATGGAAGGAGGTTATGTGGTTCCATCCGAACCTAGTACTTGAGGTGACTCAGCCCACACCACCTTCCATTCGCAAGAAGAAGAGTGGAAAAGTCAGATCTTGCCGCACTATCTCAGCAGATGTTGAAGAAGTCACGGCTGTCATTACCCGATCTGGGGTACAATCCCAACCTATGGCTGATAATTCGACTGAAGATCATCAGCCAGCTACTGTTGACGCTCCAGGACCTTCTCAGTCTCCGACGACCGACAAGCCTAGGCCGAAGGAGACTCGCTTTGACAAATTCCTCCGAAAAGAGTCACCTCAGGGGTTGGAGAGGCCCTACAACTTTGACATCTTGGCGCAGTTGGCCAATACACCGGCCAAATTGTTACTATACGAGCTCCTGAGGCTCTCAAAGGATGTTTGTGCGGCTTTGAGCGATACATTCCAAAATGCCGACACATATCTGGCTCAGGTCAACCTCACGGAAGAGAGCCCGCCTGCAAATCTCCAAGACAGCGCTTGCACAGGAACAATGCCCAATATTGTCTTCACTCCACAGGATATGCTCATCAAAACCAATCTGTACGATCGTCCGTTATACTACACCGGATACATCGGGGACGTAAAGGTGGACCGGATGCACATTGATCCTGGTTCTTCCATAAGCATCATCCCGAAGGGTCTGCTATATCATCTCCGTATTTCTATGCATCGCCTGACGCCAACAAGCACCGCCATCAGCAGTTTCAATTCGGGCAGAAGCTACCCGATCGGAAAGATTCGCCTGAAGTGCCAAATTGGCGATCTCCAGTCAGAAGTAACCTGTTACGTCATAGATGCGGACACTTCTTACAACATCCTCTTGGATATACGATTATATGATCGTGCCTTCCACGTTGCACCGGTGCTTCAAGTATGTCGACAAATACGACTTTGTGAGGACAGAATTTGCCGACATCGATCCCTTCAAAGGAGTCGAATCCTACTACTCGGATTCCTGCTTATACGAGAAGTCGAAGAGACACCTGGATGAAGATGTACAGGCTCGAACTGAGATGGCCTCAGGATCAGAAGAACCTCTGACGATCCACCTTTAAGCTCGCAAACCTGGCTAATCTGTACCCCTTACGGCCGTTTTGCGTAAGGATGCGATCAGCCTCTCGGCACAAGAAGGGCAAATGATAATCTGGCTGCCAAGGTCCGGCCAAGCGCCGAGACCACTAACAATTAGGCTACCGAGAGTCAGCCAGCCACAAGCGGAGAAGCTCAATCCCTCTGAAAAGCTAATGACGACACGCCTTCCCAAGAAGAATCGTCACTCCGATGCAAAGTCTGGGGCTTCTAGCGAACCAACAACTCCCCGCCCAGCATCGAGTACCAAACTGGGGGTCGCTAGCGAACCAACTACTCTCCGCCCAGCATCGAGTACCAAACTGGGGGTCGCTAGTTTGCCAACAACTCCACGTTCGGCTCCACCAACAGAGCCCCTGATGATCAAGCTGCCTAGGTCGTCCTCTCAGTCTTCATTTATACAAGAGACGACCAAGGAAGAACCAGAATTGGCCAAGTATGTGGCTACCCACACTGATGTTCCCTCCGTAGATGATGTAATTCCGCTAGAAAAGATACCTTACTTCATCAATAAAGGGCTATCTTTGAACTACCTCGAGCTTAATAAGCTTTGTACAATGTATGCTATGGAACACGGTATAGGCACTTACATACACACACAGGTGATAAATGTTTACACCGTAAACCAGCTTACTCCAATGAAAGACGCTTACCGCATAGTCGAAGGAGGGGACCATCCAATCATCTTCGGCCGGAAGGATGATCTACAGCCCTTCACTAGAGAAGGTCGATCCCGAATCAGATGCTGGGAGATTGCCTTTGTATCTTTATAGTCTCCAATCCAAATACCTCATACAAAAACAGGGATATGATTTGGAGACTACGCCAGGCTTAAACTACGGCACCGGTCGACGATTACCTTTAAAGCCGCCAGTCCCGGCTGGCAAACCACGGGACTACTACAGCAAGACCCGATGTGGACTAGGGTATGTTACACCCGCAATGACCCCTGAAAGTTCAGATGAGAAATGCGACTGGTATTCACATTCAACCGGATCACCAACTTATGATTCGGATACCAGCATCGGAGACGTATTCAGACAAGTCTTATCAGTCAATATGGCATTCGCCGACGCTTACGAAGAAGATGAAGACATTCCTGAAATCCTCGAGTTAGAGCCGTGGGCCCAACAACTGGATGCACAATGGGAAAAGTGGTTCGAACAGAGAGAACCTCCTACTGAAGATGAGGTTATACAGATCGACCTCGACAGCAAATCTTTTCCAAAACCAATCTTCGTCAGTAAAGGCCTGACAAACGAAGAGCAAGAATCGCTACTGGAACTTGTCAAAGAATATATTGATGTGTTCGCCTGGAGCTATGAGGACATGCCAGGACTAAACCCTGAGGTAGCCATTCATAAGCTCAACATTCGGCCAGATGCAAAGCCGATCAAACAACAACAGCGACGCTTCCGCCCAGGCATCATGGATGCGATCGAAGCCGAAGTCAACAAACTGATAGCCAGCAGTTTTATTCGTGAGGAACAATATCCTGACTGGATCGCCAACATAGTACCGATCCTCAAGAAGAATGGGAAGATTCGAATCTGCATCGACTTCCGCAATCTGAACGAGGCATGTCCCCAAGATGAATTTCCCCTCCCTATTACAGACATCATGATTGAGAACACATGTCGCTTCGAATGCATGTCATTCATAGATGGTTTCTCGGGGTACAACCAAATCAAGATGTCTCCTGACGACGAAAAGCACACATCATTCCGAACACTGATTGGCACGTATTGCTACACAGTCATGCCTTTTGGTTTAAAGAATGCTGGCGCCACATATCAAAAAGCTATGAGTATCATCTTCAGAGACCACTTACGCAAGACTGTGGAGTGCTATATCGATGACATCGCCGTCAAGAGTCACTATAAGGGAGACCATCTGCAGGATCTGAGGACGGTATTCGACCTGATGCGAGCACATAACCTGAAGATGAATCCCACAAAATCCTTCTTGGGCGTATCCAGCGGAAAATTCCTGGGTTTTATTATTACAGCTCAGGGAATTCATGTAGATCCAGAGAAGACGAAGGCAATTATGGAGATGGGTCCCCCGAGAAATCTCCGCGAACTCAGAGGTCTTCAAGGAAGGCTAGCTTATATCAGAAGGTTCATTTCTAACCTCTCCGGGCGATGTCGGCCATTCACCCATCTCATGAAGAAAGACGTCTCGTTCGTATGGGATGAAGAATGCCAACATGCCTTCGACAGCATCAAAGAATACTTGTCGAACCCTCCAGTCCTGGTGGCCCCGGTTGCTGGAAAACCATTCTTGCTATATGTACGAGCAATGGAGCATTCCCTCGGTGCTCTGCTAGCATAAAATAACGATACAGGCCATAAACAAGCTATATATATTACCTCAGCCGAATGATGATCGGACCAGAGCACAGATATACTGCTGTGGAGAAGGAATACCTCGCTCTGGTGTTCGTCGTTCAGAAGACGCGGCACTATGTCACAGGACAAACCATACATGTGATCTTGCGAGTCAACCCTCCCAGGGTCCTCATGACTAAACCAGGGGCACTCAGCTCCCGCCTCGCCACATGGGCAATATTGCTGTCTCCTTATCATATGGTCTTCGTACCGCAAAAGGCTGTTAAAGGTCAAGCTCTGGCAGACTTTTTAGCAGCCCACCCAGGCTCGGAGTCGTCCAGAATATATGAAGGAATCCCAGATGAGGTCGCCAACTCGTATGCAACCTCTCACGATGATATATGGCGAATGTTCTTCGACGGTGCCTCACGGACCGGACCTAAGGGCAACATCGTCGTCGGAGTCGGGGTGGTGCTGGTTTCTCCGGCCGGACTGGTGAGAAATCGTGCTTACTCTCTCACGGAACCCTGCTCTAACAATGTGGCCGAGTACAATGCTTTGGTCATTGGCCTCCAACTTGCAAGAGAGCTGGGGGTAGAATATCTTGAAGCATACGGCGATTCGCGGTTAATCGTCAATCAGATCAGGGGTTCGTACGAAGTCCACCATGAAGACATGCTCCCCTATCACCAAATAGCAATCAATATTATTTCATCATTTGAGGGATTCTTCATTGAACATGTTTCCAGACTCCAAAATATCGAAGCCGATGCCCTAGCAGGCCTTGCCGCTTCCCTAGCAGTGCCGAACCATACTCATCATTCGGTTGACGTGATAGGCCACGAACTGGTCTGTCCCAAGAACAATGTTCAATTTGTGGCGAGTTATTCCGCTCAGACGATCGACGAAGCGCCAGACTGGAGACAACCATTCATAGACTTCGTAGTCTACGACATCCTGCCCAAGAACCCAAAGAAAGCCACTTCCATCAGAAGGCGTTCTCTCAGATTCTTCTACGATACAGAGACGAAAATGCTGTATCGACGATCCTACGATGGATTATTGCTTCGATGTCTGTCAAACGCAGAAGCCAAAGAAGCCGTACGCGAAGCTCATGACGGTGTCTGCGGGGCCCATCAGCCTGGCCCTAAATTACATGACCGTCTTCGCCAAATGGGCTACTACTGGCCCACGATGGTAGCAGATGCGATAGACTATACAAGAAAATGCAAAGCCTGCCAAGTCCATGCGGACTTCATCTACTAACCATCCGAGTTTCTACATCCGACAGTGGTGTCCTGGCCATTTGAAGCATGGGGAATGGATATCATCGGTCCGATTACTCCATCTTCCTCCCGAGGACATCGCTTCATACTTTCGATCACGGATTACTTCTCCAAATGGGCGGAAGCTGTTCCGCTCGCAAAAGTAAAGACTTCAAACGTGATCAGTTTTCTCGAGCATCATATCATCTATCGCTTTGGACTGCCCCGAAGGATCATCCACGATAATGGTCCACAGTTCGCAAGCCATGCCTTCTATCGGTTCTACGACAAACATCGCATCCAGAATATTGCTTCGATACCATACAATCCGGCAACACATGGGTTGGCAGAAGCATTCAACAAAACAATCATCAAACTTCTCAAGAAGTTTGTGTCTTCCAACAAACGCGACTGGAACGAGAAGCTTGGTGAATGCTTATGGGCGTACCGTACCACAGTCCAAACAGCCACTGGGAACACGCCATTTTCCCTAGTGTACGGGAGTGAGGCAGTCCTCCCATTGAAGACTCAAATACCCTCACTCCGTGTCGCCCTTACTTACCAATTGACGACGGACGATAACTACCGTCGTCGGCTACACGAGTTGGAGGCCTTAGATGAAAAGTGCCTCTTGGCTCAACAATGAATCGAGCTATACCTAGCACGCATCTCTGAAGCCTTCAACAAGAAGGTTAAAATCAGAACATTCCAAGTGGGCGATCTCGTTCTGGCAGTCCGGAGGCCGATGGTCATGACTCACAAAATCGTCGACAAATTCCAGCCAAAATGGGAAGGTCCGTTTATCATTGAGGCCGTATTCTCCAACGGTGCTTACCGCCTCACAAAACAAAACGAAGATTTGCTCATGTTGCCCGTCAACGGCAAGTTCCTGAAGAAATATTATGTCTAAACGACATTTTCCAGATCATCGAGTCATGTATCCGCTGGTACCGCTGAACTCACATTCACCATTTTCCAGATCACCGAGTCATGTACCCGCTGGTACCGCTGAACTTATATTCACAATATCCCAGATTATCGAGTCATGTACCCGCTGGTACCGCTGAACTCATATTCACAAAATTGCAGATTATCGAGACGTGTACCCGCTGGTACCGCTGAACTCATATTCACAAAATTCCAGATTATCGAGTCATGTAAGTACCTTCAGGTACCGCTGAACTCACATTCTTCCTCCATAAAAATCCCAGACTATTGAGTTATGAACCTTCTGGTGCCTCTGAACTTACACTTTGATTCCAAAATTCATGGATTGTCGAGTTATGTACCCGCTGGTACCCCTGAACTTACATCCCGGTCACTCTTTTGGGGAAAAAGTCATGTGTAATCATACCTCTAAACTTTCTTCCTGAAAGAGCCCCTTCCTCATGATCCATTACCGCACTCCCAGTGCACAAAAAGGGTAACAGATCCACAAATTTCCAAAACGACCATGTCGATGTTACCTCTGAGTCGTCTCAATTCCGCCAAAAATAAATCATCCCTCTACATAGAACTTCCATGTCCTCATTATCTTTGAGTTATTCTATGTACCCCCCTTCATTGAGTCCACTCCTGCCATGTCCTCATTACCTCTGAGTGGAAAGGCTCCGTCGAAGAAACCTTCATGCTTGCCATGTCCTCATTACCTCTGAATAAGTATGTTGATTCCCTTTCGACTTATTATCCGTACCCACAACCGGAGTACGCCAAGGATAATAGGTCCACAAATATCCTCCGTTGAGTCCACTCCTGCCATGTCCTCATCACCTATGAGTAGGAAGATTTCGCGGTAAAAACCCCCATACTTGCCATGTCCTCATTACCTCTGAGTAAGTATGGCAGTTTTCTCTTATCCTGTTATCCGTATCCTAAACCAAGGTACGCCAAGGATAATAGGCCCACAAATGTCCGTTGCTAAGATTCTTAGTACAGGCCCATCATTTTTCATCATGCTCCGGGAGCCCATCTGCTCCATGGCAATCCTTCTCCCGATACCAGGAACGTCCATGACCACCTTATCATGGAATTGTCCTAGGTATTCCCATCAAAATTGTTATTCGTACCTAAAACCAAGGTATTCCAAGGGTAACAGGCCCACAAACAAGTCCCCCATGCGGGTCAAACATCACCATAACACCACAAGCACAACAAGCAATACAAATAAAGGGTAAAATAAAACATACTCTTTTATTTGGAAGCTAAAAAGCATTACATATTTTGGGACCATGTCCCTCTCAAAAAAAAGGGGGGAAACAGAAACAAAAGAAGAAAAGGCCGACTATAATTCGGCATTACACAATTCCAGGAGGCGGTTTCTCACCAAGGTGGTCCCCCGTTCAAGCCGCTGTCTAGCTCGGCGTTCAGCCTCCTGGGACAACTGCCCCGTATCATCCAAGTACATATATGCCCACCAGTTATCCTCCATCTTCTTCAGGGCGAGTTCCAGATTGGCAGAAGCTCGACTAAGTCGATCAGGCTCCTGGATAGCAAGCCCCTTTTTAGTACGGGCGGCTTCGAGCTCGGACTCCAGGAATGCCAACTTTCTTTAGAGCTCGAGGATCTGCTCCCTGGTGTCAATTACTTCGTGGGAGACAGTCGCTTCCCGAACCGTGCAATCTTTATTTATACGGCTCCATTGATCGTATAACTGAGACAGATCACGGTGGTCCTTCAGTATAGTCGGCTTGATCGATTCCCGAGCAAGCCTCACCTTCTCTACCGTGGTTGTGAGGAAAGTGCGCTCTTGGTCTATCGTCGCGGACAGATCAGCTTGCTGTAACACATGAAACTGGGCCACAAGACGATCGGCCTCTAGCAGCTTAGGCTCCAGAAGCGCAGCTAACCCCGTCCCACCGGGGAGTGTTCTAAGGATGTCGATTTGGCCACCGGCGCACCGACGGGCCATACCAAAGGGAGTTCCCCTCTCCATGGCTGCCTCGACCCCTCTCTTCAGGTGGTGGTGAAAGCTGTCAACCACATCCTGGGATACTTCATCCAAAACTTCTGTAGAGGATGGCGTCAAAGGAAGTGTGGCTGGCAATGCCGAAGGAGTAGCATCGAAACTTGCCATCCCTGCCACCAGGGAAACAAATTCTGTGCGAAAAGATGCATGAATAGCGGCGAGCTCCTCTTTCGCCGCCCGAAGAGCTTGGATACTTGGCAAGGCAGAAAGGTCAACCCCCGAAACCATATTCACGGAGGAGGACGCAGGAAGCATTGTTCCTTGCCCCGGCTGTGCCACCACTTGAGCCCCCGAACTTGAACCAGCTGGAGGCCCCTCAATATAGGTAGAAAAAGAAGGAGGCACACGTGCTTCCATCAGATCCCCTCCGGTAGAGTCCACCCCGACAATGTCCGTCACCGGCAATAAAGGGGTGGGACCTGTACGTCCAAAGCAATCGTCAATCGACGTAACCCGAAGGATACGATGATAGAGCAGATAGGCCTCCTCACAAGTTAAGATTCGGCTTATTTTACCAGGAAAGGAGCATGGAGGCCGCAGCTCGCTCGCAGCTGACGTAGTCTCCTCACCCGCGACTTCCAAGTTAAGTTCAACTGATTTCTCTGCCCTAGCCACCCCTGAAAGGGAGCCAGCCAGGTCAGTGTCATCCCGTTGAAATTCAGCTGTCTCGGGGATAGGTGCAGTAGAGCCCCCATCCCCATGGGTCGAGGTCTCGGCAAGGTGGGACTCCTCGGCCGCCTCCGGAAGGACCCCAGCAGAAATGATAGCGGTGCACATATCATTGACCAAAGTAGTCAGGGCCGGATCAACCTCAGCGGTCGGGTCCCGAGAAATCGACTCCTCTGACGCCTATAAAGAGCAAAAGAAAATGATTAGGCCATAGTTTAGGAAAAAAAAAGAAGGAGAAGGTGTTCGAAATTCAAATCACCTCAGAAACAGCGTCAACATCCTCAAAAAACAGTCTGCGGCGTCTTACCGCAGCCCGCTTCGTGGAGTAGGTTTTGCCATCACCAGTGAACATACGCCTGCTTCGCTTGCGCGAAGGACCAGGCACAGCAGGCGGTTGCCCTGCCACCTCATCCGGTAGAATAGGAGGCTGATCCCCCACCTCCTCGTCCGAGGAATGTGACGAATCATCGGTATCTTGCTCATAATCCTCTTCGCCCGCCGTAGTGGACTCCGAGTCCGGCACATGAACCATATTCACCTTTTTCTTTCTCTTCTTGGACCCCTCGGGCTTCTCTGCGAAGCCAGTACCAACAATAAAGCTGGTACTCATGTCAAAGTTAACATGAGGCTTGCTCATCGTAACATGATAGAGGGCCGCCATGTATAAAATCTCCCCTGATGTCTTAGCATCGGGGACCGAGAAGCTAGCCCGGGTATGAACCGCATTGTAATAATGCCAAGCCATGATACCATCGAGGACACTGCCCTCAAAGCCCAGGCAAACACTGGGACAATCAAGGAACAGCTGGATATACCCGAACTGGCGAGAGAACCTGCTGGACAAATAGGGCTCCAGGTATACGATATTGCGGTAACGATATACTAGGTGCGCTGGGCGAATATTGCGCAGCCAAAGAAGCATTTTCTCAGATAAGAGGAGGGAAGGTTTAATGCCATCAACATGTACACCCCTCACTTCTCTAGCGATAAATTGAGGAAGAGACACAAAGAAGTCATGCCCGTCTACTCTCGCCAACGCCCTCCGGCAGGCTAGCATGGTGTCATATTCCCAAGGCTGACGACGGTATCGAAAAAGGAAGGCATCATCAGCGCTGACGCCATCTTTTGTTCCGGGCCTCATCAACGACCTATAATGCATCAACAGCCACCCCATTAGATAATGGTAGGGTAGCCCTATCCGCTCAAAGTCCATTGTCGTCTCGCGAGCAATGACTTTAGACGAAAAAGTACGGAGGCCATGGTGTATGCTACACACCATGGCCGAAAGAAGGGCCAGCCTGACTCTGAAGACCAGCTTCACGGCCGGAAGGATGAAGTGGCGGCTGATCCTTTCAATAGAACCTGTCCCTCCCGAGACTACGTAGTTCTGTAGCCATACCATTAAGAATTCGGCCAAGAGCGCTTTCTCAGACATCTGTCGGGTACCATGGTAGAAATAGCTGAAGGAGTCAATACGACTCCCAAATTTGTCACTGGTGGACCTCGACCTCTTGGCAGTCGACATCAAGTTTTTTATCTCCTCCTGGGTCTGAAGACCTCGAGAAGAAACCCGGCCAGAGGGACTGAATTGGAAAAGATACGAGACCCAAGACGTAGTATGGGGAGCGTTCCCTTCTAAGCTATTGTTCTTCTTGATAGCCGCTTGGTGACAAATACTGTGGTGGCATAGCAGTTCCCGGTACACGGCAACGAAACCCGAGAATCGCCGATCCAGATCCTCGAATTCCTCGTTTGTCGGGGTGTATACTTCAAAGGCCTCCCCCCACGGCAGCTTAGAAACAACATGCATTTCATGGAGAGCAAGTCCCAACTCCCCTCCGGGCGCGAAGAAAGTTCCCGTACGCTGGTTATACATCTCCAAAAGAGCCATGAACAACGGCTTATTAATGGATAACCCGTAACAGGTGCCCCGGATGGCATAATAGAGGTCAATCTCCCGAAGGAATTCTTCGTATTTCCTCTGGATCCATGAGGTAAGGTTGACCCACGTAGGGATGGGGTTTATCCAGTTCAGCAGCGACAACCTACCAACAGAATAAGACCCCTTGCGAGCGAGCTGATTCAGGAAGGTATCGGCTAGAGTAAAAGTGAAGTTGGGACCAGATACGTTTATGAATGTACCCGGAATCAGTTCCTTCACACTCCGACTGACCGAGTCCCTGCTCGCACATGCTGACCCAATATTCCTATTATAGTGGATGTTGTCCACGAACATCCCCGATTGGGTTGGAGTTAGGGAGCCCACCATATTCCTGCTTAACGGTACCATATTGAACCACGAGAGGGGAAAATGTCGTTCCATTTCGGGAATATGGATCTCCACCCCGTCCACAGTAAAGTCCCAGCTCTCAGAAATATCCAGCACTCGGGGGTTCTTTATAGATAGAGCATCCCCGAAGAGAAGGGATGGTTTCAGATACTCTCCTTCCAGTCTCCCCGAATTCATCATAGTACAAAGAAATTGGAAAGGCTGGTTATTGAAGGCGCCCAACCTCTCCAAAGGCTCATTGGTGGAAAGCTGATCCGACACATGTCGAACTAAGCCGTCGAGCCGCACACCCACGGCATGTTGTGCTGAACCCACCAAAAGCTCTCCTGCTGGATTGGTTGGCAGATTCACTGAAAAAAGACAAAAGAAATAGGATTAAAAGATGGTTAAAACAAAACCACTTAAAGTCTCTCAAAAAGAAGCTCTTATGAGCCTATGCGGCTCAGATCAACGAAGCCTTATGTGGCCCAATTCAGTTGGGTTTCATGCGGCACGGCTTCGATAGAGTCTATGCGGCTCGGGTCGACGCAGCCTTATGCAGTCCGATTCGGTTCGGTTTCATGCGGCACTGATTCGATAGAGCTTATGCGGTTCGGTTGAACTTATGCGGTTCTATTTAGCAGAAGAGCTTATGCGGCATGCTTAGCGAAGCTTTATGCGGTCCAGTTCATCAGGAGTACATGCGGCCCCGTTCTAATGATGCTTCATGCGGTTCAAATCCAGAAGTGCTCCTGCGGCTCAAGTCCATGCGGCTCAAAAACAGGGCATGCCCCATGCGGCTTGAATATGAGAGAATCATGCGGTCCATGCAACATATGCAGTTTCATCATGATTAAAAGACGAAGGATGAAGGCTTGTGCATAAATCATGCAACAGAGCCATGGTTTTTAGTGTTCGAAGCATCTAAATCCAATCCTTACCTTTAAAAGCAGGACGGACGTCGGGATGCACTTCAGGCATAGTGGCCGATGAGGAGGCCGTTTTCTTGTCCTTTACAGCAGCAGAAGCAACCTTGGAAGACTTGGGGGCCATTATCGTACCGACGGTCGGAGAAGGAAGACTAAGGAAGAAAATTAGGGCCGAAGACGAAAGAAAGAGTAAAGAAGTCTCTCTGACTGAACACGTTCATATTTATATGCAACAGAGAGGCGCCTCGATCCACGTACATTATGAAAATTGACCCTTCGGTTTTTGAGATGAGCCGACTAAAATAAAGGCTAAACTCTTGGGATCCTGCCCCAAAAAACGGCCTTAAATCTGACGGTAAATCAACAGCAATTAATGCAAAAGATTTGCACACGTAGCGGGATGACGTGGCAAGGAGCTCATGCGACAAGATAGCCTATGCGGCCAAAGGGTCCATACGGCTGAGGAGGCCATGCGGCTGGGACATTCATGCGGCCAGGACATCATATGCGGCCAGAAGAGTTTTATATATAGCCATGCTTCTTATTCAAAGTATTTCAATTTTACAAATTAAAAACTTTGAAGGAGGTTTTGTAGAAGCATGGAAAAGAATAATAAAAGATCCATACGGCCAAAAGATCTCCATGCGGCTCAGAGAGCTCATGCGGCTCAGGGATCCATACGGCTCAAGCGTCTATGCGGCTCAAATAGTTTCATGCGGCCCAGAGAGGGGCCACGTGGCCTTCAACAGCTCTTCTCTTTGTCTTTTACTACATTAAATGTCTTGACGGCTGACAAGCTCTGACAAATGACAGCTCTGACACAAAGATACAATAATGACTCCGTCATAATGGCAGACTCCTAGGGAAACGAAGGAAATCTCTGACATAATCCATCAAACCCCAAAGACCTTTATGCAGCCTTGACACGTGGACAGTCGCATGCGGCTCAGACAGAGGCTACCCCATGCGGCTCAGGCAGACGCTACCCCATGCGGCTCAGGCAGAGGCTACCCCATGCGGCTCACAAGGACTATCTTTATGCGACTCATTGAGAAGCCACCCATCATGCGGTCGCCTACGCTCATGCGGTTCAAATATTC
Organism: Iris pallida; assembly: GCA_029216955.1. Classification (NCBI taxonomy): domain Eukaryota; kingdom Viridiplantae; phylum Streptophyta; class Magnoliopsida; order Asparagales; family Iridaceae; genus Iris; species Iris pallida. Next base: position 1,527,228 of record JANAVB010031819.1, on the reverse strand, counting down.
AGAGGCCACTCCCAAACAGCCTTGACACATGGCCAGCCCTATGCGGCTCAGCGGGGAGCAATCTTCATGCGGCTCAAGTGGCTCGCAGTTAAGACACGTGCCAGAAGATTAGTTTTGCCAACGTCCCTATAGCTAGCAGCCTAATAATAGTGTGACACGTGGCATCAAATCGATCAAGATTCACCAACAAATCCCAACAAAGTATTGGGATCAAATCAGATCATTTGCAATCAAGCAAATTTAACACGTGGCAGGAGATCCGAGCTTGGCATAACAAATTATGAGGATTTATGTCAATCATTATTAATTACCCACAGAGATTTGGTGCAATCACATTAATTGCTCAGATCTATCATATTCAAGATGAGCGGTCCAGATTCATTGATCCTTCGCTGTCGACTTTTGAGAATGGACAATCATTGCAAACCCTAATGATGCCCCCCACTCTTATAAATAGCAAGGTGCCATTCCCTTGCAAAGGAGGAGAGCACAGATAGAAACAGAGATAGCATGCACACCCCTTACGGATGCAGAGAATCAGAGAGAGAATCTACGGAGATCAAAAGGAGTATATTTTTTCATCAACGCCAAGCAGTTCTTCTACAGAACCAAGGTTGCACCCGATCGTCCAAGGTGTAAGGCAGAGCTGTCGTCGCTTTCCCGAGCCTCTATCGTCACCCTCCAGAATCTTAAATAAACAATTGTACTTAGATTGCTGTACCTAGGTTTTCGTCCCTAGGCTTTCTTTGTACAAGCGAGTTTGTATTGTGAGTCTAAGTTCAGTCCTCCTACATAAATTGTTCTGTACTTTTACAATCAATGGCAAACAATTTGCAAGAGAATAATTACCGACGAGGGAAATGCTATGTTACAAAGAGATATCACAATGGAAGAAATAGAACAGATAGTCAAAAATACGGACGCCAACAAAGCTCTAAGGCCTGATGGGTTTAATGTGGGATTCTTCAAACAGCACTGGGAACAACTCAAAACCCCACTCCTCCAGATAACTCAAGATTTCTTCTGCATCGGACGTTTACTGAAAGAGATAAATCATACATTCTTGACGCTGGTCCCTAAGAAGGAGGAGGCAACCGCACTTGGAGATTATCGCCCGATAGCATGCTGTAACTTCATATATAAGATTATTACTAACCTTATGGTTACTAGAATGCAATGTCTAATGCAGGAACTTATATCTATGAACCAGTCTACATTCATCAAAGGAAGCTCTATCGCAGAAAATTGCTTACTAGCACATGAGCTTGTCCGTGAATTCAACAAAGCAGGTGGTCGAAATGGGTGCATTAAGCTTGATTTGCAGAAAGCTTACGATATGGTGAACAAGGAATTTGTGTGTGAGGTGTCACGCCCCAACCCGGAATTACCCTAATCATCGTCCTCGCAGGGAGCATGATGCCGCACGAGCCTGGAGTTGCGCTCGTGCAAGACAAGATGACAAGTTCTCAAATGGTTATCTTTGAGTTGATATTAACAACGAAAGGAAAATATAGTATACGAAACAATTCTCTATATTGATATTCGAAATATGATTACAAAGGCTTTCGATAGCCCAACAATATATGCCAGAATTGGCTACAACACTCAGGTTCTCTCTTGCCCACAAAAGATTTCACCGTTCCATACATCATGCCTTATATATCTCGGCCGCATCAATCATGTTGCATGTCCGAGCATCAAAGCGATCGCACGCTTAAATATGCTTCGACATTCCAAGCCTCAACGCATTCAAGCGAAGCTCCGCCACGAGCAGACCAATCCCTGAACCTGCTAGCAAACTAGTAGAAGATTAGTACTTTCGTCCTTGCTGTACTGATCAAAGGCCCACTTAACAAACCGACATTTAGTATTGTATTGATTCATGCAAACGTACAATTTAGTTCTCTTTCTATGTTCTCCTTAGGATGAGTTCATGGCATATTCGAAGACTGTAAGCATGTTATCATGGCAAGCATGTTATTCAATTCGTATAAGTAAACAGACAAGCAATCTCGTATTTGTTTCGTGGCGTGACTTACCAATATCGACGCACTCGCCCTTGCACCGACGCAAGGTGAATACGCCTATCAGCTTTCCATGTCATGTTATAAGTGCTCTCTATGCGGATCTATATGTGCACGATATGAGTGTACCTTACACTTTCGACCCAGGATCCGTCCATGCAGGATATATGTATACCTTGCACTTCCAACCCATCGCCCTTAACTATATGAAGGTCACTAGCTTTTCGGGCTAGAATGGACTTATATTTATCGAATCGAATATGTAAGACGATGATCACTCCGTTGCGGTTGCTAACCCAAACAATCAGAGGACCCCCGAAATACTCGAGTAAGTGGCTTATCACATTCACTAGAAGGTCGCTACCCGTCTAGATGAAGTGCACCAACAATACCGATTTTACCGCAGTCCCAGCTTCCTGGAGATCCACGTTCGAGGGAAGATAACACCCGTGCATGGGCAATAAGTCTTTAAGTCTATTTGACCATACAATGCATCTTATCTTTCATACAACCAAGCAAGTTTGCTTATCTCTATTTCAATTGGCACAATGCCCCAATGTCCTCAATGAACGCCCGAAGGTCACGAATATTTCAAAGGCAACATGCCGTATCGACAGTTATGCCACATCCGTGCCACAACTATTCTCCTCGTCGCAACGACGCCATTTTTTATAAGTATTGTGCAGCTGCGCACATTCGCCGTCTTTTCTTGCATCGTGCATTTAATGCACGCCTGGAAGCCGTATTTCCTTGTTCTATGCCTTAGTATTCAACGCATTATACTTGTGTTCCATCCTTCCGACTCGTGCAACTGAGGCACGCCTCTATAAGGTATTCAATATTCTATCGCTCGTGCACTGAGGCACTCGTACCGATATAGTCTTTCAATGGTCTAGCATGCTAACTCGTGCGCGGGGGCACGAAATGACATGCACTGGGGAACTCATTGATATAGTTATCCCATGTTCTTATGGCTTGCGCACCGAGGCGCTCGCCTTTGCGATATTCAATGTTCCATAGCAACTCGTACACTTATTGTACGATTCATTTCAATTGTTCTATCTAGTGTTCGACACGAACTATATTTATTCCTCTATCGAGCCACGCCCGTGGCATTGATAGGTTAACTCAGCATACAATAATATATATATTTTACTTAGGCATGAAGGAGTAGGAAAGAGAGTCAATGTCCTCCCACCTTGAGTCGATATGCCTTGTCGTTCTGCCGAGTCGATGCGGCTCAATTTCATAACTTCGTTGCACGACCAACTCTCCTTACTTAGCCATTCGAGTACTTCGTGCTGCATTGAATTATACGTCCGATTTGGCTTACCATGCCCAAGTCTCAGCCCGTTGCGAGGCGGGATTTTGGTTTCGCGGACCCCTTACTGAATAAGGCATAATGCTGACCTATAATATTTT
>JANAVB010031819.1:0-123769 GCA_029216955.1 Iris pallida | reverse complement strand
AGAGGATTGTAACTGGCTTGGATCTGAAAATTAAAGCTCGAGAAAAACTCTTTGGAAGATAGTAGGCTTTAAATAGAGAGAAGATTGAAAGTGAATGAGTGAGTTAAAATGATCGAAATCCTTCTCTATTTATAGGAGTTCCAAAGACAGAATTCGGGCAGAATTCGGGCAGAACTCGATGAGCAAATCTCGGTCAAATCCGCAACTGCAAGAGGACCAAGTTCCAAGGAATTCAAAAATCAAACGGCCACTAACCGAACTCTGGCCGAACTTTGGCTGAGTTCTGTCAGGGTTAGGTTAGGGTTTTTCAAAATAGATTTTGGGAAATTTTGAAAACCTTTTTGGAGCTTTTGTAAATACGAATGTTTTTCAAAACTAAGGACATTTTTAAAAATATTTTGAAATCATTTTGGAATAGCCTATTTGCCAGTACGACTCGGTGTACAATGTATTTCTAGACTTAATAAAATAAAAGATTACATTGCTTAAAGAAATATAGACTCGAACAGGCAAACAACGCTTCGGTCTTGAACTGAGTAGATAGCCGTTCTTGATCATGTCCAAGAGTCCGAGATATCCTGACTAGCTCCATATATCGAGACAGAGTATGATCAATTATTAAAATCAGTTTGACCATATGACCAATGGGCTAACAGATTCTTGTCCTGATCATATGCTTGTATCATTGATCTGTCCTGGTCCTTCCTTATCGTTCCCTATGTCGTCTTCTTCAGCGGTATTGTTCCTGGACCTGCCGGTCAGCAAGACGGAGCACTTCCCGTAGACCAGCCGCAACCAGGAGATCAAGCCCAGCATTCCGGAGTAGCCTCCAGAGTCCTGCCTTCTGACGGAGAGCCACCAGTCAAGCCAGTTCAGCAAGCCGAGCCTGATGATGGCACTTTGGTAGGTCTCGTCAGAACCTTGATAGCTTCCCAAGATCGTCATGGAGATGCCTTGCACCAGGCAGTGATGGATGCTCTGACCAGAGGAGGTCATCAGGGTAACAGCACGGCCAACAGCTTCAAGCGCTTGAACCCTCCATTCTTCGACGGTAGTGAAGATGCTATCGCCGCAGATACTTGGCTTCAGGATACAGAGGTGATTCTAGAAGCAGCCAGGACCCCAGAGAACGAGAAGGTAGCCGTGGTGTGCCTGCAGTTGTTAGATCTTGCCCGCAGCTGGTGGGCGGCTCAGGCCGTTGGATTATCAGCACCAATTGCTTGGACGATGTTCAGAGAGAGATTCCAGACCAAGTATTTTGATGCTGTAGCTCGGTACGATCTAAAGACGAGGTTCACCAATCTGAAGCAGATGGACAGAACGGTCGACGGATATGTGGTCGAGTTTTCAACGCTCAGTCGGTTTGCTCCCACCTTGGTGGCAACCGAGTATGATAGAGCCCAGCGATTTCAGCAAGGGCTTCACCTGGAGATTTTGTTAGCAGTTGAGCAGTTTGAGCATCAGACTTTTGATGCAGTCTTGAGAGTAGCTAGGAGGCATGAGTATACCTCCCAGAGGATTGTGGATAGGGCCGGAGGTCGGAAGAGATCCCACGGCTAGATGAATCAGTCGTCAGCACCAGCTCCGGCAGCCAGGGCTTTGACTATTGGAGCTCCGAGGTGGGCGACCTCAGTGACGTCGGTTCAACATTCAGCTCTGACGTACCCTCAGTAGCAGAAGCAGAAGCAGTCTTTCGTAGTGGGATGTTCTCATTGTGGAAAGCCAGGCCATGTAGAAGCAGAGTGCCGCAGGGCACAGGGATTGTGTCTGGCTTGTGGAGCAGCAGACCATAGGGTTGGATCTTGCCCGAATAGGGGTGGTTCATTATTGTCCAACCTTTCTAGCTCTTCGTTGAGAGGACCAGCTCCGGTCCAGCCGCAGCAGTATCCATTGCCGAGGCCCTTGCCTCCTCAGTCCCAGGTGTTCCAGCAATAACACCCACAGCATCATGCTCAAGCCCAAGCCTTGAGTCAGAATAGGCAGCGAGGATTTCAGCAGAGGGGACCAGCACCCCGAGGGCATGGTCAGGCTATGGTTATGACCGCAGAGGAAGGATTGGCACCAGGAGAGGTAGTGACAGGTACTATTCTCGTCAACTCCTTTCCAGCTTCAGCTTTATTTGATTCTGGTGCATCGCATTCTTTTATGTCTGCACGATTCATGACACGGATAGGATTGGAGCCCAAGTTATTATCAGTAAGGCTTAATATACTCACTGGTAACGGACTTGTGGGAGTCGATAGAGTGTTTTTCTCGTGTCGGATCGTAGTTAGCGGTAAGGAATTCCCTGCTAGATTGATAAAATTCCTTATGGCCGATTATGATGTGGTCTTAGGGATGGATTGGTTGAGAAACCAGTATGCTAGAATAGACTGCCATGTTGGTAGGGTTGTTTTTAGCATTCCAGGTGAGCCAGAGTTTTTCCTTTTCCCGGGGCAAAATTGAGCCTTCTCCTCCAGTATTGCGGATGGCAGTAGCAGCAGTGCAGTTGCCCCGGATAGTCGAAGAGTTTCCAGATGTTTTCCCAGAAGAGCTTCCAGGTATGCCGCCAGAGCGGAAGATCGAGTTCACCATCGACTTGATTCCCGGGATAGCCCCAGTGTCAGAGAGAGTCTACAGGATGGCGCCGTCAGAATTGGAGATCTTATACAAGATGATTGAAGAAATTCGAACCAAAGGATTCATTCGTGCCAGTGGATCGCCTTGGGGAGCCCCGATGCTTCTTGTGAAAAAGAAGGATGGTACGTCCAGGTTATGTGTTGATTATCGTACCTTGAACTCAGTGACAATCAAGAACAGATACCCTCTTCCGAGGATAGATGACTTGTTTGATCAGCTCAAAGGGGCAGCAGTATTCTCGAAGATCGACTTGCGCTCAGGATATCATCAGATCAGAGTCATAGAGCAGGACATCCCGAAGACAGCTTTCAGGTCTAGGTATGGGCATTGGGAGTTCCTAGTGATGCCATTTGGAGCGACCAATGCGCCAACTGTATTCATGGATCTCATGAATCGTATTTTCATGCCTTATTTGGATCAGTTCGTGATTGTGTTTCTGGATGACATCCTGGTTTATAGCAGGAGCGAAGCGGAGCATGAGCAGCATCTCCGTATGGTTCTTCAGATTCTCAGGGAGCACCAGTTGTATGCCAAGTTCAGTAAATACGAGTTCTGGCTCGATCGTATTTCGTACTTGGGTCATATCATCACTCGAGGAGGAGTAGAAGTGGATCCCCAGAAGATTGTGGCTATCGAATCATGGCCGGTACCCAGTACAGTTGTAGAGGTTCGCAGTTTTCTCGGATTGGCCGGCTACTAACGGTGATTTGTTTCAGAATTTGCTCGGATTTCAGCGCCATTGACCCAGTTGACCGGCAAGGAGGTACAGTTTGTTTGGACAGCAGAATGTCAGGATTTTTTTGAGAAGTTGAAGCGAGGCTTGATGACGACTCCCATTCTCACACTTCCAGATGGAACCGGAGGATTCTCAGTATATTGTGATGCTTCAGGCAGAGGCCTAGGATGTGTTCTGATGCAGCATGGGAAGGTAAAAGCTTATGCGTCACGACAACTTCGTGATCATGAGAGGAATTACCCAACCCATGACTTGGAGCTGGCAGCAGTAGTGTTTGCACTTAAGTTGTGGAGGCACTACTTGTACAGAGATAGGGTGGAGATTTTCATCGACCACAAGAGCCTGAAGTATGTTTTCACCCAAAAGGATCTTAACATGCGTCAGAGGAGGTGGCTGGAGCTACTTGTGGATTATGATGTCAACTTGCAGTATTATCCCGGGAAGGCCAACGTTGTTGCAGATGCATTGAGCAGAAGAGCCGGAGTTTATTTCCTAACAGCGCAACCGGAGCTGTTAGCAGATCTTCAGAAGATAGGTATTGAAGTTGTTCTCCCTTCTAGTACGGCATTGATGGCCAGTATGCAAGTTCAGTCCACCATAGTCGAGAGGATCCGGGTGGAAAAGTCAGCAGATTCCAAGCTTCAGCGAATCAGGGCAGAGTGTGAGGCAGGGCGGCGACCAGAATTGAGTATTCATGAAGATGGTACACTTAGGCATGGTAAGTGTCTTTGTGTATCCAGTGGTGATATCAGACAGGAAGTCCTAGCAGAGGCTCACAGTTCTCAGTATTCCATTCATCCGGGCGGTACGAAGATGTACCGTGATATCCGGCAGCACTTTTGGTAGAATGGCATGAAGAGGGAGATAGCCCGGTTTGTCTTTCGTTGTTTAGTCTGCCAACAAGTTAAGACTGAACATCAGAGGCCTGCTGGACTTCTTCAGCCCTTGCCAATTCCAGAATGGAAGTGGGAACACGTGACCATGGATTTTGTGACTGGATTACCTAAGTCCCCAGCTGGTCGAGATGCTATTTGGGTTATAGTTGACAGGCTCACGAAGGTAGCTCACTTCCTCTCGTTCAGAGTTGGTCAGTCGATAGCTCAGTTAGCAGAGATGTACCTCAGGCAGATTGTCAGGTTGCAGGGAGTGCCAGTTAGTATCACCTCGGACCGACATTCAAGATTCACGTCGCACTTTTGGCGTAGCCTGTAAGGGAGTTTGGGAACTCACCTCCAGTTCAGTTCAGCATATCATCCGCAGACAGATGGTCAGTCGGAGCGCACAATCCAGACTTTTGAAGATATGTTACGGTCCTGTACACTTGACTTCGATGGTTCGTAGGAAGATCACCTACACCTGGTGGAGTTCTCGTACAACAACAGCTTCCAAGCCAGTATCCAGATGGCACCGTTCGAGGCACTGTATGGCAGGAAGTGCCGATCCCCGTTAGCATGGGATGATGTTGGAGAGAGACAGATGCTCGGTCCAGAAATGATTGCCCAGACAGTTGAAGTGGTCAGAAGAGTCCGGGATTATCTTCGAGTTGCCCAAGATCGCCAGCGCCATTGGACTGATTCTCATCGGCGCCCTCTCGAGTTTTCTGTAGGCGACCATGTATTCCTGAGAATTTTGCCTAACCGTGGCGTCATTCGTTTCTGCGCACGAGGAAAGCTTAGTCCTAGGTATATAGGGTCGTTCGATATTTTGGAGCGAGTAGGAGATGTGTCATATCGTCTCGCTCTTCTGCCGTCGCTAAGCGAGGTGCATGACGTGTTCCATGTATCCCAATTACGATGGTATATCCCGGACCCGAGCCACATCCTAGATCATTCGGAATTGGTTGTTGGTACCAACCTTTCGTATGAGGAGAGGCCTGTGTCTATATTGGACCGGAGAGAGAAGATACTCAAGAACAAGACTATCAAGTTAGTCCGAGTTGCTTGGGGTCATCACTCTTTGGGTGAGTCAACGTGGGAGCGTGAGGATGATATCCGATCGCGATATCCCGGCTTGTTTGACTCGTGAGGTATAATGTCTTCCTTATGCCTCATGCCTTCGATTCCTTGCTTGAATGAGTGATTGCCTGCCTAGTTATAGCTTGCTTGTGATTAATATAACTTGTCCTCGTCTCTCTAGCCTCTTAATTAAATTTCGAGGACGAAATTCTTTTAAGGTGGGTAGAGTTGTAATGCATGTGGTTCGTATTACGTATTTTTGGAATACGTGTACGTATTTATTTTGTATTGCATGGTCCCTTGCTTAGCTTTTATTCATGACTTGGTTTATTTCCTGGGTTGGTTCGGCTTGGCTTGGTTTTGCCTTGGTTCATCATGAACCAAGGGTAAACCCCTACCCATCATTATTATTTATTACCCATTCTTTTTTCTTTCTCCTCATTACTGCTAGCCGCATAAGGGCCGAACCCAGCCAGCCGCATGGAACTACACTTCGGCCAGCCGTATGTGCGTCCATCACTCCTAGCCGCATGCGCCCTTGTCTCCCTTGACCGCATAGACTTGCCTCCCTTGACCGTATGGACTTGCTTCCCGTCAGCCGCAAGAAGCCCACTCTTCCGCTGGCCGCATGAGACCCAACTTCTTGGGACCGCATGCGCCATTGCCTCCCTAACCGCATGCGCCCTTGCCTATCTAGCCGCATGCCCCTGTCCTTACCAAGTTGTATGTGCTCTCCTTATTGGCCGCATGAGTTCTAGTGACCCTGAGCCGCAGGGCTCTTTCATGTGCCTTGCCCTGCTAATTATTATTATTATTGTTAATTCATGTCCTGTGACCTTAGTATAGCTTGGATCTTCTGATTTAATGCTTGTACTATGATGCCCTGCACATGTACCTGAATACGATAGTGACCCGTAGGGGTGCACTCCTGATAAGTAAAACATGACATGACCTGATAGTGGCCCGACAAGTGAACTTGACCTGATAACCTGGCATGATATATCTTGATAAGCTGTTGCGACGGCTACCTGACATGACATGACCTGTATAATTAACCCGAATACCGTGGGCGATTGTGCTTGTACAAATAATCCAGTCATATCTTGCATCATGTCTAGGAGGGGACTCCTAAGAACCACGGTCAGGAGTACATACTGAAATGGACTAAGGCTAATAACTAGATTAATACATTAGTCATAAAGAGATCTTCCAGCTACAGGCAATCCCGTTACCTGGGCGTGCTTGGGATCTGTAGCCTGCCGTCGAGTAGGGCACATTTCCAGCATACTGTCATGTGTTGCACCCTTCAAGCTACTTAAGGGTACATGCATTTCCTGAATGATGTACCCACCTGAACTCAATCCCTAATTTTCGACCTGGATAACCTGGATGGTCTGCAGGGCTTGTGTAGTGCCCCGTCCCGCAAAGTCAATCGGAGGAATCGAAACGCCGACGGCGTTGGAACTTAGCCTTGCAACGGCTGCTCAAAGGCTCGCTCGTCCGAGGCGACTCCTCGCTCAGGTGGGGTAGTTTCGGTGAACTTGCCTCATCTTAGCCTTCACTTAATAACGCGCATATTTTCAACTTGCACTGGTAGGCTAATCTAAAAGCTACGCACCAACATAGCTAAGGGAATAATCCCGCGGGTCGGATTGTCTTAGAACATGGAAAATGGTCCCACGGTCAACATAGAAGTCGGCTCAGCGTGCTTTCAAATGACACTCGATCCTTCGTTCCCGTGGCTTGGGGAAGATGTTGGCTCAAGTTGCTAAGTTGTCCCAACACTCAAAGTAGCCTAAGTCTTAGGCGTCGCCTGCGTGAATGCTTGTTAAAGCATGCACGGTTCCATCGATTTGTCCCGACACTCAAATTAGCCTAAGTCATAGGCGTCGCCCGCATGAATGCCTAAAAAGCATGTACGGTCCTGTCCCGCAAGGCTTGGCATAGCCTTCGCACGTTCCGCAAGTTAAGTCGTCTCGTACGACTCGTTGGCTTAAGTCTAGGTACTCGAAAAGTTGGTTGTCCAAGTCGACCCCGTGCCTAGCACGTTCCCTCGATGCGAAGCTCGGCGTAGCCTTGCTCGTCGAGTCATTGCCCGAATAAGTTAGACAAGAGTTGTGCTGGGCTATCAAAGCCATTTTTAGCACTATCCCGCTCTAGCTGCGGTTGTCAAGTCGCATAGTCCCTTGAGAACAAGGCTCGTTGTATAAGTATATGACTTGAGCGATAGTGTCGCCTATAGAACCAGGTCTGTCTAAGGCACGAGCTACGTTGGATCTAGTAAAGAGTATGCCACGATCAAAGGAAGTCCACGCGATTTGTTGTCGCCGAGATCGGTCTTGCTACTTGGGAGTCTCGTTAACTCATGATATGTCCCGCACACAAGATCGGTCCCCTGGCTTGGGAGTCTCGCTAAGTCTTGATATATCCCGCACACGAGATCGGTCCCACGGCTTGGAAGTCTCGTTAAGTCTCGATAGAAAGAAGGAATGCATGGTCATGTTGAGAAAGGACTGGATAGACTGGATAGATCGAGTATACATGGTCATTGGGCAACTTGTCGACAAGGTGTAGCCTTCTCGAGTGATCACCGGGGCACCGGGATCATTCGGCCCGGGGAAAGCGAGTGTGGCTCAAAGTAGGATGCTGGATAACCGCATGGGAGACTTCGACGCCTCCGGGCTAGCTACCCGTTGTAATACCTGTAGTCCGTAATACGTATCTTGGAATACGTGTACGTATTTCCTCTTGTATTGTATATCTCTTGACTTGGCTCGGTTTAGTTTGGGTTGGCTTGGTTCGGGTTGGGTTGCTTGGTTCATCATGAACCAAGGAGAGAACCCCTACCTACAACCCCCATCCTTTATTAACCCATTCTTTCATTCTCTCTCTTCATTACTCTTCTTCTTCTCCACATTTACTTCTACACCCACCAGGAAGAGAGAGAGAGAGAGAGAGAGCTTAGGCAAGTGCAAACTTGCTTCATGATGGATCTCAAATTTTATTGTTCCATTCTCTTCCTTACTTGATTCTAAGATACTTTAGAACTTCGCATTTTCTATTTTGATTGTTATTTTTGTAGATCTAAGTTTTAAGTTCCTTCTTGTTTAGTTTTCTTGGTTTTGATCTCTAAAACTTGGTATTTCCAAAAACCAATAGTTCTATGTTGTAGAGAATTCAATTTTCTTCAGTTTTGGCTTTTGTTTCGCTAGATTTTGACTCCGGATGAGTAAGTTATAGCCATTACAAGTTTTCGGAACTTTCATGGCTGAACTTGCTGTTTGGGGACGATGAACCCCATGCGCCGGGAGGCCATGTGCCGTGAAGTCCCGGCAACGCATCCCTTAACTCCGAGCGTGTCATGCGCATAGGTTCCCTACGCGCATGAATTGAAGACGCAACGTGAATTTTCTATGCGCCGATTCGTGCAGGAATCCCATGCGCCGATTCGTGCAGGAATCTCATACGCCGATTTGCGCAGGAATCCCATGCCGATTTACGCAGGAATCCCATGCGTCGATTTCCGCAGGAATCCCATGCGCCGATTTGTGCAGGAATCCCATGCGCCGATTGCGCAGGAATCCCATGCGCCGATTGTGCAGGAATCCCATGCGCCGGAATTGCTCTATTTCGCTGTTTTTGCCTGTTTAAGTTCTTTTGTAGCCAGAACCTTGAAAAACTCAAAACATGAAAGTTGTAGATCTTTTCCTTGGCTTCAAGAATATTCACTAGTTATTTTATACAAGTTTTCCTCATTCATGATAATGTAAGAATAGAACACGATAGTGGCCCGCTGTGGCGCACTCTTGACAAGTAAACTGACATGATATATCTCGACATGCTGTTATGACAGCTAGCCTGACATGACAAGTATGAAGGACCTGGACACCGTAGACGATTGTGTTTGTACAAATAAACTGGTACTGTCTTGCATCATGTCTAGGATGGGATCCCTGAGTACCACGGTCAGGGATACCTACTGAAATTGACTAAGGCTAACTAACTAGAATGATTCAGTAGTCATGAAGAGATTCCCAGCTACAGACAATCCCGTTATCTGGGCGCATTCAGTGGACTTATAGCCTACCGACGAGTAGGGCACATTTCCAGCATACAGTCACGTGTTGCATTCTTCATAAACGTTCGACCTGGATAACCGAATGGTCTGCAGGGCTTGTGGCTGTTGGGATAATCTCATTGCATCTTGCTAGTAACTAGGCCTGTGATAACCCTAATTAGTTAAAAGTATCAAGCCGTACTCTTAATTGGCCGTGATTGATTGGATGAAGTTTATTCCAGCTTAGTCTTATCCTGATCCTGTACAAGATTGTAACATGACATGATTTCTTGTATCGATAAATGATGGGATACCAAGTTCTGTTCAGATGAAGGGTTTCAACCCCGGTCTTTGTTTGGTTTAAGGGTTGTAACTTGGCTATCTGAATAGTTCCATGGTTATCTTATCATATATCGTCCTGCTTATTGTGCCTGCCTTAACAATAAAGATCAGGGGTCCAGTTCTGTTCAGACGAAGGGTTACAACCCCGGTCCTTGTTTGGTTTAAGGGTTGTAACCTGGCTCCCGGAGCAGTTCCGTGTCCTTTCTTCGTTTATTATCTTATTGCACCCCTGTCATGCTCGTCATGTTTTACCTTACTTCAATACCATTATTTATACTGGCCTTAACAATAAAGATCAGGGGTCCAGTTCTGTTCAGGCGAAGGGTTACGACCCCGATCCTTGTTTGGTTTCAGGGTTGTAACTGGCTCCCGGAGCAGTTCTGTGTCCTCTCTTCGTTTATTGTCTTGTTACCTTATCAATAATAATTGAGACGGGCTTCTATTCAGGCAAAGGATTGCATCCCCGGTCCTTATTTGGTTTAAGGATTGCAGTCTGGCTACTTGAATGGTTTCTCCATGCTCAATATATTATTGTTATCTCAGTTATTATCAGTATCTTTTAATTACCTTTACTATTTATTTGTGATATACTGGTTTTAGTTCCTAAGTGAAGCCTCCTTTATGGCACTTGCTCATTCTGGGGTCTGACCCAGCTGGTTTTGTATGGCCAGATATCGGAGCAGCACCAGAGGATCTACCTGTCTTCCAGCCAGATGGTGACCAACAGGCGTAACCCTGGCAACGAGGGTTTCTTTTTGTCCTCCCACTTTATTGTAAAAATTATTCTTTTGATGCGTTTAGCCGACGAGCACGTGTTAGCTCGTATTGTACCTTATTTACTGTCTGCCTACGGGCTGTAACATGATTGACAGATCCTAGGGTTGATCATGTATGACTGAACTCTTGCTAGTCTTGACATTTTGTACGACTAGCTTCATGATCATCCAATATTAATGTATGGGACGCCTTGCTATTATTTATTGGTGCTCTAACATCTTGTAACTATTATTGCTTGCTTGAGATTGATACAATAGGCTTGTTCATGACCATAGGAGACTGTTGGCTTGTAGTTAAACCCTCATGTATCTAGACGGTCATGACCGTATAGCGAGGTGGGTTGCACTTCAATATACGTAGTTGGCTATGTACCCCGCTCTCAGTATTTTGGTTCTGGGGCGTGATATGGTTTAAGTGGTGGCCCATGCAGGTCTTGTAAATTACGATATGTGAGGGTTTACCGAATAGATGTCTCAATCAGTACTCGTCCTTGATCTCTGCTCGTGCTATCTAAATCCCTGGAATCTTGACCTGATCACATGCTTTTATCGTTGATCTGTCCTGGTCCTTTCTTATTGTTCCCTATGTCGTCTTCTTCAGCGGCATTGTTCCTGGTCCTATCGATCAGCAAGGCGGAGCACCTCCCGCAGACCAGCAACAACCTGGAGATCAAGCCCAGCATTCCGAAGTAGCCTCCAGAGTCGTACCTACCGGAGAAGAGCCACCAGTTCAGCCCGTTCAGCCTACGGAGCCTGATGATGGCACTTTGGTGGGTCTCATCAGGTCACTATTAGCCTCTCAGGATCGACGAGAAGATGCCTTGCACCAGGCGGTGGCAGACGCTTTGACCAGAGGAGGTTATCAGGGTAATAGCGCGGCCAACAGCTTCAAGCGCTTGAACCCTCCCTTCTTTGACGGCAGTGAAGATGCGATCGCTGCAGATGCATGGCTTCAGGACATAGAGGTGATTCTAGAAGCAGCCAGGACTCCAAAAGTCGAGAAGGTGGCCGTAGTACGCCTGCAGTTGTTGGATCTTGCCCGCAGTTGGTGGGCAGCGCAGGCCGTTGGATTATTGGCACCCATTGCTTGGGCAGTATTCAGAGAGAGGTTCCAGACCAAGTATTTCGATGCTGTAGCTCGATACGATCTACAGACGAGGTTCACCAATCTGAAGCAGATGGGCAGGACGGTCGACGGTTATGCGGTCGAGTTTTTGAGACTTAATCGGTTTGCTCCACCTTGGTAGCGACCGAGTTCGATAGAGCCCAGCGGTTCCAGCAGGGGCTTCATTTGGAGATTCTATTGGCAGTGGAGCAGTTTGAGCATCAGACCTTTGATGCAGTACTGAGGGCAGCCCGGAGGCATGAGTATACCTCCCAGAGGATCGTGGATAGGACTGGAGGTCGGAAGCGATCCCACAGTCAGATGAATCAGTCATCAGCCCCAGCCCCGGCAGCCAGGGCTTTGACCATTGGAGCTCCGAGGCGGGCGGCCTCAGTAACGTCGGTTCAGCATTCAACCCCGACGTACCCTCAGCAGCAGAAGCAGTCTTTCGTGGTGGGATGTTCACACTGCGGGAAGCTTGGACATGTGGTATCAGAGTGTCGCAGAGCACAGGGTTTGTGCTTGGTTTGTGGTGCCCCGGACCACAAGGTTGGGAATTGCCCGAACAGGGGGAGTTCATCGGCCTTCTCTAATCTTTCAGTTAGAGGACCAGCACCAGTCCAGCAGCAGCAGCAGCTGCAGTACCCGTTCCCGAGGCCATTGCCGACGCAGGCCCAGGCATTCCAGCAGCAGAGGCCGCAGCAGTATGCCCAAGTCCAAGCCCTGATCCAGAGCAGGCAGAGAAATTTTCAGCAGAGGGGACCCGTACCCAGAGTACATGGTCAAGTGCTGGCTTTAACCATGGGAGAAGAAGGAATAGCACCAGGTAAGGTAGTGGCAGGTACTATTCTTGTCAGCACCTTTCCAGCTTCAGTATTATTTGATTCTGGTGCCTCGCATTCATTTATGTCTGAACGATTCGCGATACGGGTAGGACTGGAGCCCGAGTCATTATCAGTAAGGCTCAATATACTTACTGGTAATGGACTTGTGGGAGTAGATAGAGTATTTTTCTCGTGTCGGGTCGTAGTTAGCGGTAGAGAATTCCCTGCTAGATTGATAGAGTTTTCGATGGTCGATTATGATGTGGTCTTAGGGATGGATTAGTTGAGGGACCGGTATGCTAGGATAGACTGCCACATTGGCAGGGTTATTTTTAGCATTCCAGGCGAGCCGGAGTTTTCCTTCTCCCGAGGCGAAGTTGACCCTTCTCCTCCAGTGTTGCGGATGGCAGTAGCAGCAGTACAGTTGCCTCGGATAGTCGAAGAGTTTCCAGAAGAGCTTTCAGGGATGCCGCCAGAGCGGGAGATCGAGTTTACTATCGACTTGATTCCCGGAATAGCCCCAGTGTCAAGAGAGTCTACAGGATGGCGCCATCAGAGCTGGAGATATTATACAAGATGATTGAAGAACTCAGAACCAAGGGATTCATTCGTGCTAGTGGATCACCTTGGGGAGCCCCGATGCTTCTTGTGAAAAAGAAGGATGGTACGTCCAGATTATGTGTTGACTATCGTACCTTGAACTCAGTGACAATCAAGAACAGATACCCTCTTCCGAGGATAGATGACTTGTTTGATCAACTCAAGAGGGCAGCAGTGTTCTCGAAGGTTGACTTGCGGTCAGGATACCATCAGATCAGAGTCAGAGAGTGTAGAAGCATAGAATTTCAGAACCAGAAAGCCCATGTGCCAGACTACATGTGCCAAAGCTTGGACAAAGTGCTTCACAGCAAAGAACAACAAATATAGACATTGAAACAGGACTTTTTTTAACATATAAAAGTCTATTACATGTCTAAGAAAGACTGTACAAGGGAGAATTTCTACAAAGAAAGGATCCTAAGTCTACAGCCGACAACCACTATGCGTCTCCAGTCAGGCGCAGCAACCACCATGCGCCTCCAGTCAGGCACAGCAATCACCATGCGCCCTCAGCCAGGCGCATCCCACCATGCGCCCTCAGCAAGGCGCATCCTTTTCAGCAGCTCAGTTATGTGCATCTCCAGTTATGTGCATCCCTTCAGCAGCCCAGTTATGTGCCGCTCTTCCAGCCAGGCTCACCTGATAAATGCTTCGACTAATGAAGCATTTAACCCTCTGGCTGGAACCAAGAAAGAGAAGAGCACCGCAAATCTGTGGCCAGGAAAGGCTTCGAAAGAGCCTCCAAAGGCGAAGGAAGATCGTGATCGAAACCACGGCTAAAGGAGCAGCTTTCAACACAACCAGAATGGGCTACACCCATTTTGAAGGAAGAAAGAGCCACCAAAGTTGCAGCACCGCCATTCCGATCTACGGCTCTTCCGGAATAACAGAAACGAGGCCCAAACATCCCTATCTTTGGATGCAACAGGCACCTTCCGCCTGCCTCGAAAGCCCTCGATTCTGTCTTTTGGATGTAACAGTCCCCTTCAAGTGCATCAGCAAAGACACTGCGTCGCATCTTCACCCTCGGGAGCATCTCGTCAACAGAATGTATTCGAGTACACAAGTTCATGTCGGAAAGACGTGAGAGAACGAGAGGCCAACCCTCTCTCCATACCACTATTTATAGGCCGGGCAAATCAAACCCATGCGCCAAGTGGATGGCTCTCCAAATTATGTGCAATGAATTTGCATTAAATGGATGAACCAGACGCTTCGAATTCAGCCAAGTCAAAACGGCTATTTAAAGCACTCGAAGAACGTAACAGTTGCACCATCAAAGACGTCTCACGAAGCGGATGCGCCGGCCAGACCGCGTATCACACAGACGCTCCCCTCTACATTAAGCGCATCACACAGACGCGTCCCTCTACATCAAGCGCATCACACAGACGCGCCCTTCAGTACCAAGCACATCATAGGAGATGCTCCCCCAAGCGTCCCCATACGCCCAGTGGAACGCCAACCGACACGTCCACTCAGCTGTCCATCGAATGTCACAAATATTAAATGCTGAACTGACAGAGTTGGCAGCACGCCTCCCAAAGTCTGAGCAGTCGGCAGCTTTTTCAGAAGACGAAGCATCGCCAACGTCAGTATCATTATTACTCCTCTCCGACGGCTACTGCCACGTGGCCACCCAGCCATCTCGTATGCGCCTCTGCGGCCATGCGCCCGAATCTGCATACGCCTCAAAAGCTGTGCCCCTCAGACTTTTTACTGATCCCTAAAGACAGAAGGAAAGTCACTGTTACAACTCTGCATGCGCCTCAAAAGCCATGCACCCCAGACTTCTCCCTGATCCCAAAAGACAAGAGTAAAGTCACTACTGAAACTTTGCATGCGCCTCGAAAGCCATGCGCCCAGAATGGTTCGTGACTCCTAAAGGTTACGAGCCAAAGTCTCCTCATGCGCCCAATCCTAGGCGCATCCTACCAGATTATTCCCCCCACCAAATCCGAGATCTCCGAGCCATGGGTTGACGACACGCGTCCTTTGACTCGACTCATCCAAGATCTCAGCAACAGAAAGATCTTCTTCTCCGCTACCAAACAGCAACATGAAGAAGTCAACCCTCTTGATCAGGGCACATCGTCCATGCGCCTATCAGCAATCAACACGTGGCATCCCCGTGTACAAGCGCATCCTACATATGCGCGCATGAGCAGCCAGCCTGCAAAACTATAAATAGAGGGATCATTTCCTTCTTTACACACACACACAGAGACGGATCAATCTACGTCATGCATACATATCAACCTCCACAGCGAACAGACAGAGACATCGCACCACCAGAGAGGCAGATACAGACACTCAACGCCTTCCTCCTCTCAGCAAGCTCCAGCACCCAGAGCAATCCAGACCTTCAGAGAACCGATAACCGTCGTCAGATCGTCAACGGAGTCAACGCATTACCACTCACTCCATTGGCACAAGGGACCCAGATTAAACAAAAGTGTACTCCTAGGACTACGTCTAAGTCCTATATTATAACACTGTTCTGTTTCTATTAAAATTTACAACCAAAGAATTTTAATGGCAAACAAGCTGGCGACTCTGCTGGGGACCACTTTCTCCTCCACCGAAAAAGCTGTGTCACAGTCCGACGACGTGAAGGTGGGCTCCTCCCACAAGATGCTGGTCATACACCTCAATCAACAGGCGTATGAGGAGTTCATATCTAAAGGCAGTACGAGTCCTTCGAAGCGGCTGCCGAAGCCGAAGAAGATCCGCCGAGTCTGGGTGTGCAAGGTCGACGCCTCGGGTACCACCACCGAAGGGGATGCGCCAATCCAGCCTTCCCTTCCTGCTGACGTCCTCAGCAACCAAGATGCGCCCGCTAGTGCAGTACATTTCTCGGGGAAACGTACGGCTAACCACGTTCCCCAGCCATCTCCCTCTCAGGCGAGGAAGATGCGTCGACGGAGCAGGGGCGCAGCCAATGCCCCGCGCATCACCTCTGATGCGCCACAGAAGATCTCTGTCTTTGACAGACTCACTCGTTGTAGTGGCGAGGAGAATTTGGATTCTGAGTACTACGCGCCCCAGCGGCCTGGTACAAAGAAGTCTAAGGCAGCACGGGCCATGCGTCCCATACGTGCTATGCCAGCAACAAGCCAGAAGCATACGCTCACAATCATGCGCGCTGCTGATGGTAAGTTGTGCAAGATCGACTCGAGTGCTGCGGCGCCGAGAACGAGCCGACCTTCAAAGCCCTTGTCTCACTTGGGCGCGTCTACTGCGTGCACAACCAGGTCGAGCAAGGCAAATCCAGTGGTCTTGAACTCCCGTGCCTCCTCCGGTGGTACGCTTGAGGTCCGTTCAAGTCACTCCAAATGCTGTGGTTCCCCACTACTGATCGTCATGCCTGTTTGGTATTAGATCAGGGGGCACAGCACTCACTTGACCACCCCAGTGCTTGGCCTTGCCATGCGCTTGAAGGGGGTACGAAGGTGGCACTCTCCTCCAACGATCTGCGCAACGTGATTACTCACAAGTGTCGATCAGGGGAGTTAACTGACAAGCACGATACGCCTCTCACGGGGCATACTTGTGCTGTGGTCACCATCAACTGCTGTTACAAAGCGGTAGTCCCACCAAGGCAGTCGGTGTTCCAGCGGCTGCAATCATCGACACCCCTTCGACGTTGCCTCGGAAAGAAGGTGTCAACAGAAGAGGAACCAATGGTTGCTTCATGCAACGTGATCTCCAACTCCTCGTCAGTCCAAAAGGAGACTGGCAGCCTCTCTTCCTCGTCCAAGAGCCAGCCGAGGAAAACCAAGACAGCTGTCTCATCCTCCGGAGTGTTCGAAGGCACTCGAGCGAGGAAGAAGTTCTTGGAGGAAGCTGGGGGTAGTCAGACCCTTGTCGAGCCTCCTTCCGAAGACGAGTGCGTCCAAAGCGCACTTGGGGCAGATCCTCGAGGCGAAGTCAGCCTTCCAGAAGCCCCTGAAGACGAGGATATCCCCCAGAACATAGCTGGGGTAGCCTAGCATCTGCGGACCCGAGTTCCGGAGATGAAGAGGCCCTTCAAGACGGAGCTGAGGGCTATCAGGCCCTTGCAGATACGCCTGTGGTGAATGTTCTCCCGAACATAGTCGGGGGTAGCCCAGACGAAGCTTCAGGAGAGGTAACTCCCCTACAAGGAAGTGAGGCCGAGAGTGAGGCCTCAACTCATCCATCCACTCCCGGCCGCGTCATGACCGTGAACGTGACTGAGGCTGATGTCGAGTCTGATGCGCCACCAACAGACCTCGTCCAGCGCATAGATACCCTGGAGGGAGGTCTCAAAACCCTCTCTGCCTCCATACAAATACTGACTCAGGCAGTATTTGAGGTACGGTCAGCTTTGACCAGGACGCCTTCTGCCGGTCCCGATCCAGGGGCCAACGGAGAATCGAGTGTACCCCTTCAACGGGTACCCTCGGACGCAGATCGCCGAGAAGCACCTCGGACGTCGGAGCCCTCAAATGCTCCACATCCGGTGGTGCCATCCTCCCCGACTCCCAGCTCCACAAAGGATGTGGTCGAGATGTTCAGGGACCTGCGCGAGTGCTTTGAGTCCAAGACGAGACAAGAGGAGCACCAAAAATAGGCATCCCCCAGCCTTATCCCTTCGAGTGGAACATGGTGGTTTATCCTCCAAAGTATAAACCACAAACACTGACGCCGTACGATGGGAAGGACTCTCCTCGTCACTACTTCACGTATTTCCAGTCTCAGACGGGACATCTTTCGAAGGAGGACGCGCTTCTTACTAGCATATTTGTTGGGGCACTGAAAGGAGTGGCGTACGACTGGTACTGCAGCCTCCCCGACAATTCAATATCTTCCTTTGACGACCTGACGCGCCTCTTTCTCGACCGTTTCTATGACGGCGGGAAGGACATGACAATGGCGTCCCTTATAGAGATACGCCAGAAGGAGAAGGAAACAGTTCGAGTGTTCATCATCGAACGTTTTCGATAGGCCTGCTTCAGACTGCCCCCGAGCATGCCAGAACATGCGCTTCTCTCCTCCTGCAGCATGAACATGCTGCCTGCAATTAAGCTCTGGCTCAACTCTACTCCTCCTCCCGACTGGAGCTCCTTGATCATTGAAGCAGAAGTCGCAGAGAAGAAGGCAGCCAACGCTCGTCTCCTGGGAGTCAGTTTCCCTGCCTTCGAGGACAAGGGAAAACGGCCTGCAACCAACAACCCCAGACGAGAAGCAAAAGGGAAAAAGGCATTGACTGTCAATGCCTCCAAAGGTGCATCAGCACCTACTCAGAAGCCTCCACTTGCACCAAGGTCGAAGGAGGTTTATTCGTTCAACGACGAAGACACCCTGCAGCTCTTTGAGATACTGAAGCAGAGTGACAAGATCAAGCTTTCAGACCCTAAGCGTCTCGATAAGGTTGGGAAAGTGGACAACCCGAGGTACTGTCACTACTATCGGTTTATCGGACACCCAACCATGGACTGTTATGTCCTCAAAAATTACATCCAGCGCATGATCAATGCGGATGTAATCTCCGTCGACTACGAAGAGAAGACGGTGTCGGCCAACGTGGTGTCACTCCAGTTTGGCACCCTGCCGTCGACTACAACACAGGACGGCGTCGTCCCCATCCCTAAGGCGACAATGGAAGTGGTTAACTTACCACCAACCCGTGACAACGTGAGTGGACTCATCCCACTCACCACATCTCGAGGAGAGATCCTGTGGGTTCACCCCGATCTCGTCTCTGAGGTGACTCAACCGGAGGTATGCCCTACCTCCAAGTCCAAAGGCAGAAAGATCAAGTCTTGTCGCACGGTCTCTTCTTCAGCGGAAGAGGCACTTCCTGTGCAGATGCGTACACAACAGAACGTCCAACCCGACGAAGCTGCCGTCGAGGTGGTGCCTCCTGGCACCATCCCTGCTGTCCAGGACGAGGGCCCATCTAAGCCTTCAGCAGCCAATAAACAGAAGCAGATAAAGGCCCGCTTCGATAGGCCTCTGCGAAAAGAGAATGCTTCGGGGTTAGCCAAGCCCCACAACTTCGACATACTGGCGCAACTCGCCAGTACTCCTGCCTGCCTATCTCTGTTCGAGCTCCTCCGTCTTTCCAAAGACTCCCGAGAAGCTCTCTGCGAAGCTCTGAAGGATGGTGAATCCTTTCTTAGTCAGGTCAAGCAGTCGGAAGATCTCCCGATTGCGTGCCAGCACTGCCACTGTACGGAGGAGGTTATCCCCAATATAACCTTCATCCAACAGGACATGTTCCTCAAACACAATCGACACAACAAGCCGCTGTATTACACAGGGTACATCGGCTCAGTCAAGGTGAAGCGGATTCAGATCGATCCGGGGTCTTCCCTCAGCATCATCCGAAGATGCTGGTCTCAACACTGGGGATCCCAATGTACCGACTGGCGCCCTCCAACACGACAATCAGTGGTTTTAACGCCAGCAAAAGCGAACCACTGGGCAAAATACGACTAAAGTGCCACATTGGTAACCTTAGAACCGAGGTCACTTGTTATATCGTAGATGCTGAAGTCAACTATAACATTTTGTTGGGTCGCCCATGGCTGCACGAGTACATGGTGGTGCCATCCACGCTCCACTAATGTATGAAGTACGTGTCCACCAACGGCGTCATCCGTACGGAGTTCGCGGATATCGACCCCTTCAAAGGAATTGAAACCTACTTCACCGATTCTGACTTGTACAAGTCACCTGACGAGGAGGAAGCCAATGATGCTGATGACGAAGCAGAAACAGCAGCAGAGCCAGACGTGGAGCCTGAGGTCACTCCCGATGCTCCTTTGAAAATCCGACTCAAAGGCAAACCGCCTCAGAAGTTGCCCTCCATGAGCATTAAGCTATCCGGGAAAGCACCAGCTGCTCCTGAAGCTCCCCTGAAGATACGGCTCAAGGGAAAGCCC
The DNA here is from genome assembly GCA_029216955.1 of Iris pallida. NCBI lineage: Eukaryota > Viridiplantae > Streptophyta > Magnoliopsida > Asparagales > Iridaceae > Iris > Iris pallida. Next base: position 103,844 of record JANAVB010031819.1, on the reverse strand, counting down.
CCTCAAACATTGGCTTCCCTTGTGGCAAAACTACAGGGGAAGGCACCAATCACCGGAGGCGCAGCGGAGGCACCTCTGAAGGTGCGTCTTAAGGGCAAGCCGCCGCCATCCCAGCCGCCGGAGAAGGCTCATGTAGTCCGTTCGGACTCCCAGATCAACGCTGTGGTGGACCCTCCCGATCCTACTACAGTGTTACAGATGAAGAGCTGAAGGAATATACTCGGCCGATGTAGATGCCCCATCTCTTGACAATATAATCCCACGGGATAAATCCCAAGGGGTTTGTTACATAGTCCCACCACGGAGATCATCTCTTCAAGGTCGAGCGTCATCAGGACCTCCCCCACTCGAGCCAGAACCAGATGCCGGCAGAATGCAACTCTATCGGTACGCGGACAAGGCAAAGTACCTCATCCAAAAGATGGGTTATGACCTAAAAAGCGACAGAGGCCTGAACTACGGCAAAGGTCGACGTCTCCCTCTCCGGCTTCCAACACCTAAAGGAAAGTCGCAGGACTACAACAAAACTCGACGGGGGTAGGCTATGTCACGCCACCGTCAACTCCAGAGAGTTCAGACGCAGAGGAAGTTGAACATTCTCACTCATCTGAAGCATCAACGTGGGATTCCGATACCAGTATCGGATCTATCTTCAAGAGAGTGCTGTCAGCCAACATGACATCTGCACAATCTCAAGAAGAAGAAGGCAAAAACCAAGTGCCGGAATTCTTCGAAGAAGAACCCTGGGCTCAACGCCTGGGACAACAATGGGGTCTCATTTTGAATTACGTGAACCCCATCGAAGACGAAGTCGAGCAGATCGACCTTGGGGGCGGATCTTCTTCCAAACCCATCTTCGTCAGCAAAAGCCTAAAAGAAAAAAGATCGAGAATCTTTAATCCAACTGGCTAAAGAATATATCGACGTCTTCGCCTGGAGCTACGAAGATATGCCGGGACTTGATCCCAGATTGCGATGCATAGGTTGAACATCTTGCCTGATGCCAAGCCTATCAAGCAACAACAGCGGCGCTTTCGTCCGGACATCATGAACGCCATTGATCAGGAGGTAGACAAACTCTTGACTAGCGGCTTCATCCGTGAAGAGCAACACCCAGATTGGGTAGCCAACGTCGTCTCCGTCACCAAGAAGAATGGGAAGATACGAGTCTGTATCGACTTCAGAGACCTCAACTCTGCTTGCCCGAAGGACGAATTCCCGCTTCCAATCACCGACGTGATGATCGACAACACGTGTGGCTTCGAGCGCATGTCTTTCATGGACGGGTATTCGGGCTACAACCATATCAAGATGTTCCCCGATGACGTAAAATATACGTCATTCAGGACTCCAAATGGCATTTTCTGCTACACAGTGATGCCCTTCGGCTTGAAGAATACTGGTGCGACATACCAACGTGCTATGAGCACCATTTTCCGTCAGCATCTTCGCAAGACAGTCGAATGCTATGTTGACGACATCGCAGTCAAGAGCCGTCTTAAAGGAGATCACCTGCAAGACCTCAAGACAGTCTTCGACCTCATACGGGCGAATCAACTCAAGATAAACCTCGCTAAATCTTTCCTTGGGGTTTCGAGCGGAAAGTTCTTGGGCTTCATCATCACGGCGAAAGGCATTCATGTCGATCCAGAGAAGACCAAAGCAATTCTTGATATGGACCCTCCGAAGAATCTTCGAGAACTTCGAGGCCTACAGGGACGTCTGGCATACATCCAGAGGTTCATAGCAAATCTTTCCGGCAAATGTCAACCCTTCATCCAGCTCATGAAGAAGGGAGTCTCTTACTTTTGGACAGAGGAATGCCAAACGGCTTTCGACGACATCAAAGCCTACCTGACGAGCCATCTAGTCCTGGTGGCACCCGTCGCCGACAAACCATTCCTACTCTACGTCCGTGCCATGGATCATTCCCTCGGCGCCCTGCTAGCTCAAAACAGCGACACAGGCTATGAGCAAGCAATCTACTACCTCAGCCGAACCTTAATCGGGGCCGAACACCGGTACAACCCCGTTGAAAAGGAGTGCTTGGCTCTGGTATTTGCCATCCAAAAGACTCGTCATTATGTCTCGGGCCAGACAATTCACGTTATTTCTCGAGTCAATCCGCTCAGGGTCCTCATGACGAAGCCAGGATCACTGAACTCCCAGCTAGCCACATGGGCGATCTTGCTAACGCCATACAACATGGTGTTCGTTCTACAGAAGGCTGTCAAGGGTCAAGCTCTGGCCGACTTCTTAGCTGCACACCCCATTCCAGAGTCCTCAAGACTCTATGAAGACATCCCGGATGAGGTCCAAGAATCAAATATCATCGAAGAAAGCTCCGTCTGGCGGATGTTTTTCGATGGCACTTCAAGAACAGGCCCAAAGGCCAAATCGTCGCAGGAGTGGGGGTGGTATTAGTCTCCCCCGATCAGCTGGTCATCCAGCGTGCTTACTCCCTTTCGAAGCCGTGCTCCAACAACGTGGCCGAGTACAACGTGCTCATTATGGGACTCCAGCTAGCACAGCAGCTGGGGGTAAAACATCTGGAAGCCTACGGCGACTCAAAGCTCATCATAAATCAAATCAGAGGACAATACGAGGTTCGCCATGAAGATCTGATCCCCTATCATGAAGTTACATTGAACATCATTTCAACCTTCATCGGGTTCTTCATCGAATACGTACCTCGTCTACAAAATCTGGAGGCCGATGCTCTGGCTGGCTCGCAGTCTCTCTGGCGGCACCCCTCGGAACTCAACACTACGTCACGATAGTGGGTCGAGACTTGGTCTGTCCTAAAAACAACCTGCGCTGCACAAGTGGCCCACGCCATGTCAACGGGTGCCGGTGTTAACGTCCGAGATTGGAGATTCCCATTCATCGACTTCGCTGTCTATGAAATTCTTCCAGAGGACCCGAAAGAAGCCGTCTCAGTCAGGAGACGCTCTCTTCGAATCTACTACGATACGGCTACTAAAATACTGTACCGACGCTCCTACGATGGACTTCTCCTTCGATGTTTGTCTAACGAAGAAGCAGCTGAAGCCCTTCGAGAAGCTCATGATGGAACCTGCGGGGCCCATCAGCCTGGTCCTAAGTTGCAGGATCGACTGCGATGCATAGGCTATTACTGGCCAACCATGGCCGCCGACGCTGTTGAATATGCTAAGAAATGCCATGCGTGCCAGCTTCACGCAGACTTCATTCATACACCGTCCGAACCACTACATCCTACAGTCGCCTCCTTGCCCTTCGAAGCTTGGGGAATGGACATTGTGGGACCGATTACCCCTCCTTCATCGAGAGGACACCGCTTTATCCTAGCAATCATCGACTACTTCTCCAAATGGGCAGAAGTGAAAAGCTCCAGGGTGATCAGCTTCATCAAGCACCACGTCATCTACCGTTTCGGGGTACCCCGAAGGATCATCCACGATAATGGTCCTCAGTTCATCAGCCATGTCTTCAGCCGATTCTGTGACAGGAATCGCATTCAAAACGTGGCATCAACCGCCTACAATCCGCAGCAAACGGATTGGCCGAGGCGTTCAACAAAAATATTGTCAGGCTACTCAAAAAGGTCGTGTCATCTAACAAATGCGACTGGGACGAAAGGCTCGGCGAATGCCTTTGGGCCTACCGCACAACGGTATGGACCCCGACAGGCAACACACCATTCTTCTTGGTCTACGGGAGTGAAGCGGTACTGCCTCTCGAGATTCAGATACCCTCACTCCGCGTAGCAATCACAAACCAACTCACAGAAGAAGACAATCAACGTCGTCGTCTGCGGAAACTGGAGGCACTTGACGAAAAGCGTCTCCTAGCTCAACAACACATCGAACTCTACCAAGCCCGTATATCACAGGCTTTCAATAAGAATGTCAAGCAGAGGACTTTTCAAGTTGGTGACCTGGTCCTGGCAGTCAAGAGGCCGATGGCATTAACTCGCAAAACGCCAGGAAAGTTCGAGCCCAAATGGGAAGGACCTTTATCATCGATACGGTATACTCAAACGGTGCTTACCGTCTCGCCAAACCCAATAGGGACTTGTTCATGATGCCCATCAACGGCAAGTTCCTAAAGAAGTACTACTCTTGACATCTTTTCAGACATTACTTCTATTCCACACAAAAAATCAGAAGCTTCCGGAACCCAGTTGTTTCGTAGCATCCTCCAGTAGAAGGACAACCACGTCCACATCACCTCTGAGTTGTCCCCCTACACCCTACAAGCCGGAATCTTACACCCCGTAAGACTACGCTATCATTCATGTTTACCACGTCCACATTACCTCTGAGTAAACATCATGTACAGACAATCCCCGTGTTGCCGTACATCGATCGCAGAACTTCCACGTCCACATTACCTCTGAGTAGTTCCGCGCATCTCCCAGAATCATTCCTACCACGTTCATAACACCTCTGAGTAGGAAGATTCTATCATTTGAACCCCATATTTGCCACGTCCACATTACCTCTGAGCAAATACATTGGGTCCTTCAAACTTATTATCTGTATCTGAAACCAAGGTACGCAAAAGATAATAGGCCCACACAAATCATCAAAGTTCATGACAAGCAAAAAAAATGAATACATCGCAGAAAATGGTGTACTTCTTTATTATTTCTAAAAAAGGAGAGTAAAGGATTACACTATCCCCAGCAAGAGTTGTGAAAATACAAAAGAGCAGAGATTACAAGCCCTAAGTATCCCCAGGGTTGGCAAAAAGCTCTGCAATTCGGCGTTTCAAGTCTGCCGCCCGAGTCACCACAGTCGCCAAGACTCGACGTTCAGCTTCTTGACGCATCGTTTCGACAGCCTCAGCAGAAGTTTCGTTCTCGTGCTTCTCATCAAGCAGCTGTCTCTACTGAATCAGGATAAGAGCTCGGAGAGTGAAAGCTGCTTCCTCCTTCTTGAATGCTACATGTTCAGCCTGGACACGTTCAGCGTCCAATAGGAGTCGGGCCCGCTGATCCTCAAGACAGCGCATCTGCGCAGCAATCTCCGCGATATTTGCATCCAGTGCAGCTCGTGTCTCCTCTGTCTCCCTTGTAGACTGAGATAACCGCTCCACTGTAGCTTCAGTCTCAGACACTTCGCGTTCCCAGACACTCACGGTGGCCTAGTAGGAAGATACAGTCTCGACGAACAACTTCTCCTTCTCCGCATCTATCAGAACGGGGAGGTCATTCCGCTGGATGCGCCCTAACTCAGAAATCCGCTGGTCCAACTCAGCCACAGTGGCTTCCAGAATGTCAGCCATATGCTCGTGGCCCGGGTGAACACGGATCAAGTTGATATGAGGCAATGCCAGAGTTCTTGCCGTCGTAAAGCTCCCCTTGGCGTCCATCACTGCCGACACCTCCTCTGCAGCATTTTGTACACTGCCTCAACGATGAATCTCATATATTCATCTGCATCCGCCAGCACCTGCGACGTCATAGCATGGGTTGGAGGAGCTACTCCAGTCGGTGGACCGGAAGAAGACCCGCCAACCTCAACCTGCGAGGCCTGCACCTCGGCATCAATAGGCTCTTCATCAACAGGGGCTGGACTACTAGCCCGAGGAGCCAAGGGAGCAGAAGGAGCCGGCACAGGTGTCGAGATAGTACCCCAAGTAGAAGGAGCAACAGAGGGTTCCATCACACCCTTACCCTTCCCGAACTTGGAAGTACCACCGATGTCAGCGACTGCCTCTCCAGTCCCCAATGCGCTATCAACAACCAATACTTCCCCTGGCAGAAGGGGAGATCAACACTTACCTCCTGACTCGTCCCTGAAGTCAGGACCGCCAGACGGGTCTCTTCATCAAATTCTACAGGGACAGGATCTGTCGCTACCTCCTAATTGGTAGCCACCTCAGCTTCCACCGCTGAGTCTGGGGTAGGGCTCGGCAATGATGCAGCCGACCTCCCCTCATCATAACAAGGAGGGGAATCAACCCTCTCCTCTGTTCCGACCGTCTCTATTGCCCCCGTAACAGGCTCTTGCAACCCTGGAGCGACGTCATCCGAAGACGACGAACTCCACCCCACATCATCATCACGAAGCCCCGTGTCCGCCGGACCCTCAACGTCCAAGGCCCTCACGGCAGCTGGCACCTCCCCGAAAGTTGCTGCAACCTCTGCATCTCTTTCAATAAAGTTTGGAGATAGTAAAACCGCTGCGGGAACATCTTCAAGACCCTCCTCTATTGGAGATATTACCATCGGAGGGATGCGCTCATCAGAAGAGCCTGTTACCTCCTTCGGTTTACTGACACCCGGTTTTGAAATACGGGTCTTCTTCTTCGACGATCCCTATAAGAAGAAAAGCATAAGTCACCAAAATGACAAGATAAGCCAAAGTTACGGAGGACTCCTTACCTCAGCAGGAGCCGATTCCACTGGCAGTATAGGTGACACTCCCGTTGCCGGTTGGTTCGTCGTCTTCCTCAACCTTTTTGGTACAGACGAGCCGGCTTTCGCGTCAGCCCACCTCTTCCCAACAAGAGGATCTCTCACTGATGCCGCAGCAGCAGCCCAATACCCCGTCGGCTCTGGTGGGCGATATGACCGAGCCACCATCAACATGTTCGTTGTGGCCTCTAGCTGAGTTCCAATGATGAAACTAGTCTCTCTGTCATAACCTGGAGACGCAGCATTTATTGTGCAATACAGCTTAGCGGTCGAATACAGGATCTGTGGCCGAAGGTTGCGAACGGGCGCCGTAAACTGAACACCAGTACACCCGACATTGTAATATTGCCAGCCCCGGGCTCCGTCCAGCAAACTACCGATGAACCCCAGACTGCTACTGGGATTCCGTAGCATCAGCTGAGTATAGCCAAACTGGCGAACGAACCGGCTGGGCAGATATGGCTCCAGATAACACCTATTCTGGTTGCGATAGACTAAGTGAGAAGGCGAATACTCTGCAACCAACGAAAACCCCACTTCGGCAGAGTAATCGCATCTTCACCTGAGTGGATTAAATCTTGGTCAGCCTCAAAATCTTTGAAGATGGGGGCAACCTTAACAATCTCCCACCCCTGAAGGTAGGACAAAACTCTCCTGCAAACGGGGACGCCAGTGTGTAACCACTTCCTCTTGTAGAAGCGGCGGATAAAGGCATCTCCTTCAACATGATCCTCCTCCGGACCGGGACTCATCACATTCGGATGATGCAGAATTAGCCATCCCATAAGATAATAGAATGGCAATTCAGCCCGAGGAAAGTTGTTTTTACCTCTCCCCTAGATCACGTCATCAGCAAAAGTCCTCAAACCCCGCAATAGGTTACACACCATAGCGGAAGGAAAGCTAAGGGACGCCCGAAGGCCAACTTTACGGTAGGCAAAATAAGGTTCCGGTGTACCCTCTCCACTGCACCAGATCCGCCCGCAAACACACAATCTCGGAGCCATATCATCAAGTATGCTGTCAGCACCGCTTTAGACGACATTCGGTGTACACAGTGCCAGAAGCAGCTATACGCGGTCTCACCATCCTTATTGGAACGAGGAGTCCTCTCGTCCAGCCGACTTATCTCAGAAGTCACTTTCGCAGGTTTCAGCCCTTGCGGAGTCGTAAACCGGATCCTCGAGGGATCCGCCAAATCCTGCTTGAAAACATAATCCCTCCAAGCAGTCACATGAGGCTGAGTCTTGACTTTGTCCTTCCGATGCATCAAATAATGATGGCTCGCCACTTCCTTGAAGACGGCCATCATCTCCGATTCCTTATTTTCAAGAACCTGGATCTCTTCATTTGATGGGAAATATTCCTCGTACGGCTCTGAGCCCCAGGAAAGCTTAGACACTTCGTACATCTCGTGGAGAGCCAACCCCAACTCCCCCACGGGAGTGTAGAAAATACCAGTCTGGGTATTGAACAACTCCAAGAGTGCAAGGAACATAGGCTTATGAGATCCACGCCAGCCTACATGGCACGAATAGCGGCTGTCAGCCCAATCTCCTTAAGCTCAGCCTTGAACTTCGAAAGCACCCAAGTGGTCAATTTGTCCCACCTCGAGATATGATGACACCAACCTTCGACCCTAAAGCTACCTTTCGGATACACGACCCTCGATGTCAGCATCCGGCTCGCGATGGTTGAAGCATTGAAGGCAAAAGTGTCAGTTGGGACTTCACTGTAGAGGCTCCTGGGACGCAAAGTTCGGCAACTGAACGAGGGACCGGTTTGTGAAGCAGATAGGGTATCCCTTTGATTCGAGGTAGCATCAATCGAAAGAGCACCTCCTAGGGCCCCTCCCTGAGAAGGGGTAAGATCCCAGGACATCCTTCTCTTCGAAGCTAGACGATAGAAGGCTGTCAGCGACAACTGGCGGTCGAGTTGTCGCATGTACAGCACCATGCCTTTTGCTGAAAAGAACCAGTCTTCTTTGACCTTCAGTATCTTCGCTTCCGTGGAGATCAGGCGTCACCGAACAAAAAGACGGGTTTCAAGAAGGTCATATTTTCGGATTAAGCAGATTTCAGTTTTTCGCTCTCCATACTCTGGAGGAAAGTCGGCAACTGATTCTGGATCTGCAGCACCCTCTCAGAAGGTTGATCCGGTAAGATAACACCCTTGGCAGGATTGACAACAACCTCGTCAAAATCAACTCCCATTTGACAAAGGTAAGCATCCAGAAGGACCTCATTCAGCAGCGGAATCGTCATCGATACTGGCACAACAAAAATCAAAGGTCAGGCAAAAAGACAAAGTGTGTCAAAGCAGCCTGGCGCATCATCAGGGTGTAAACCCATGCGCCTCAGTGAAAGGCTTCGGCGCATCATCAGGGCGTAAACCCATGCGCATTAGCAAAGGCTTCGGCGCATTTAGGGTGTAAACCCATGCGCGTCCGCAGTTAAACCTCGGTGCATGATAAAGGCCTAAACCTATGCACATCGGCAGGGTGAAACCTCGGCGAGAACAGTAGTCCATGCGCGTCGGCAAAAGAGAGTTAGGGCACATCAACTCAGTCGCATGATCCAAAGACCGCCTGAACAAAGAAAGTAGTGGAAAAGATGACACCCACCCGTCACAGCGGGACGAACGTCGGCCGGAGTCACAATGGTGATAGGGGCATCCCCCTCGGCATACTCCACCGGCTCCTTTCCCTTGCCAGCACCGCCGCGAGGAGTCTTGGGAGCCATTTCTTTGAGAGAAGAAAAGTTAGGGTTTTTTGAAGAAGAACTCTAAAGAAAGCAAAAGCAAGGAGAAGAAGAACTCTCTCTCTCCATCTCTTGCCTATTTATAGGGCTTGGTCGCACGCGTGAACCGATGATGTGTGATCTCAGCCGTCGCCTCGGGTTCTGTGAAGGATAACCACAAATAAAACCAAAAAAAGATCATCATTAATCTTTTTTAGGTTATCGAGGCATCATCATTTGCACTAACTGAGCGGAGCATGCGCCCAGCACTGACGCGCGGAGTATCTATGCGCCCTGACGGTCATGCGCCTCCACTACCATGCTTCTTATTCAAAGTATTCCAAAACTTATCCAAAAGTTTTGAAAACTTTGAAGGGGGTCTTGTAGAAGCATGGAATTTCAGAACCAGAAAGCCCATGTGCCAGACTACATGTGCCAAAGCTTGGACAAAGTGCTTCACAGCAAAGAGCAACAAATATAGACATTGAAAGAGGACTTTTTTTAACATATAAAAGTCTATTACATGTCTAAGAAAGACTGTACAAGGGATAATTTCTACAAAGAAAGGATCCTAAGTCTACAGCCAGCAACCACCATGCGCCTCCAGTCAGGCGCAGCAACCACCATGCGCCTCCAGTCAGACGCAGCAATCACCATACGCCCTCAGCCAGGCGCATCCCACCATGCGCCCTCAGCCAGGCGCATCCCACCATGCACCCTCAGCAAGGCGCATCCTTTTCAGCAGCTCAGTTATGTGCATCCCTAGTTATGTGCATCCCTTCAGCAGCCCAGTTATGTGCCGCTCTTCCAGCCAGGCTCACCTGATAAATGCTTTGACTAATGAAGCATTTAACCCTCTGGCTGGAACCAAGGAAGAGAAGAGCACCGCAAATCTGTGGCCAGAGGAGGCTTCGAAAGAGCCTCCAAAGGCGAAGGAAGACCGTGATCGAAACCACGGCTAAAGGAGCAGCTTTCAACACAACCAGAATGGGCTACACCCATTTTGAAGGAAGAAAGAGCCACCAAAGCCGCAGCACCGCCATTCCGATCTACGGATCTTTCGGAATAACGGAAACGAGGCCCGAACATCCCTATCTTTGGATGCAACAGGCACCTTTTGCCTGCCTCGGAAGCCCTCGATTCTGTTTTGGATGTAACAGTCCCCTTCAAGTGCATCAGCGAAGACACTGCGTCGCATCTTCACCCTCGGGAGCATCTCGTCAACAGAATGCATTCGAGTACACAAGTTCATGTTGGAAAGACGTGAGAGAACGAGAGGCCAACCCTCTCTCCATACCACTATTTATAGGCCAGGCAAATCAAACCCATGCGCCAAGTGGATAGCTCTCCGAATTCCGTGCAATGAATTTGCATTAAATAGACGAACCAGACGCTTCGAATTCAGCCAAGTCAAAACGGCTATTTAAATCACTCGAAGAATGTAACAGTTGTACCATTAAAGACGTCTCACGAAGCGGATGCGTCGGCCAGACCGCGCATCACACAGACGCGCCCCTCTACATCAAGCGCATCACACAGACGCGCCCCTCTACATCAAGTGCATCACACAGACGCGCCCTTCAGTACCAAGCACATCATAGGGGATGCGCCCCCATGCGTCCCCATACGCCTAGTGGAACGCCTACCGACGCCCACTCAGCTGTCCATCGAATGTCACAAACATTAAATGCTGAACTGACAGAGTTGGCAGCACGCCTCCCAAAGTTTGAACAGTCGGCAGCTTTTTCAGAAGACGAAGCATCGCCAACGTCAGCATCAATATTACTCCTTCCCGACGGCTACTGCCACGTGGCCACCCAGCCATCTCGCATGCGCCTCTGCGGCCATGCGTCCGAATCTGCATACGCCTCAAAAGCTGTGCGCCTCAGACTTTTCACTGATCCCTAAAGACAGAAGGAAAGTCAATGTTACAACTCTGCAAACGCCTCAAAAGCCATGCGCCCCAGACTTCTCCCTGATCCCAAAAGACAGGAGTAAAGTCACTACTGAAGCTCTACATACGCCTCGAAAGCCATGCGCCCAGAATGGTTCGTGACTCCTAAAGGTTACGAGCCAAAGTCTCCTCATGCGTCCAATTCTAGGCGCATCCTACCAGATCATTCCCCCCACCAAATCCGAGATCTCCGAGCCATGGGTTGACGACATGTGTCTTTTGACTCGACTCATCCAAGATCTTAACAACAGAAAGATCTTCTTCTCCACTACCAAACAGCAACATGAAGAAGTCAACCCCCTTGATCAGGGCGCATCGTCCATGCGCCTCCATCAGCAATCAACACGTGGCGTCCCCGCGTATAGGCGCATCCTACATATGCGCGCATAAGCAGCCAGCCTGCAAAACTATAAATAGAGGGATCATTTCTTTACACACACACACAGAGACGGACCAATCTACGTGCATACATATCAACCTCCACAGCGAACAGACAGAGACTTCGTACCACCAGAGAGGCAGATACAGACACTCAACGTCTTCCTCCTCTCAGCAAGCTCCAGTACCCAGAGCAATCCAGACCTTCAGAGAACCGATAACCGTCGTCAGATCGTCAACGGAGTCAACGCATTATCACTCACTCCATTGGCACAAGGGACCCAGATTAAACAAAAATGTACTCCTAGGACTACGTCTAAGTCCTATATTGTAATACTGTTCTGTTTGTATTGAAATTTATAATCAAAGAATTTTAATGGCAAACAGAGAGCAGGACATCCCGAAAATAGCTTTCAGATCTAGGTATGGGCATTGGGAGTTCCTTGTTATGCCATTTGGAGCAACCAATGCGTCGGCTGTATTCATGGACCTCATGAATCGCATCTTCATGCCTTATTTGGATCAGTTCGTGATTGTGTTCCTAGATGACATCCTGGTCTACAGTAAAAGTGAAGCAGAGTATAAGCAGCATCTCAGAGTTGTTCTTCAGGTTCTCCGAGAGCACCAGTTGTATGCCAAGTTTAGTAAATACGAGTTTTGGCTCGATCGCATTTCGTACTTGGGTCATATCATCACCAGAGGAGGAGTAGAAGTGGATCCCCAGAAGATTGTGGCCATTGAGACATGGCCAGTGCCCAGCATGGTTGCAGAAGTTCGCAGTTTTCTTGGATTGGCCGGCTACTATCGTCGATTTATTTCGGACTTTGCTCAGATTTTAGCGCCATTGACCCAGTTGACCCGCAAGGATGTGCAGTTTGCTTGGACAGCGGAATGTCAGGATTCCTTTGAGAAGTTGAAGCGAGGCTTGATGACGGCTCCTATTCTCACGCTTCCAGATAGAACCGGAGGATTCTCAGTGTATTGTGATGCTTCAGACAGAGGTCTAGGATGTGTTCTGATGCAGCATAGGAAGGTAATAGCTTATGCATCACGACAACTTCGTGATCATGAGAGAAATTCCAACCCATGACTTGGAATTGGCAGCAGTAGTGTTTGCACTTAAGTTGTGGAGGCACTACTTGTACGGAGATAGGGTAGAGATTTTTATCGACTACAAGAGCCTGAAGTATGTGTTCACCCAGAAGGATCTCAACATACGTCAGAGGAGGCGGCTGGAGCTACCTGTGGATTATGATGTCAACCTGCAGTATCATCCAGGAAAGGCCAACGTCGTTGCAGATGCATTGAGCAGAAGAGCCGGAATTTATTTCCTAACAGCGCAACCAGAGCTGTTAGCCGATCTTCAGAAGATGGGTATAGAAGTTGTTCCTTCCAGTGTGGCATTGATGGCCAGCATGCAAGTTCAGTCCACTATAGTCGAGAGGATCCGGATGGCGCAGTCGACAGATTCCAAGCTTCAGCGACTCAGCAGAATGTGAGACAGGACGAAGACCAGAGTTATGTATCCATAAAGATGGTACACTTCGACATGGGAAGCATCTTTGTGTACCCAGTGGAGGTATCAGACAGGAGATCATGACAGAGGCTCACAGTTCGCAGTATTCCATTCATCCCGGTGGTACGAAGATGTACCGTGATATTCGTCAGCACTTTTGGTGGAATGGCATGAAGAGGAAGATAGCCCGGTTTGTCTCTCGATGGTTTGCCAATAAGTTAAGGCTGAACATCAGAGGCCAGCTGGACTTCTTCAGCCCTTGCCGATCCCAGAATGGAAGTGGGAGCATATAACCATGAATTTTGTGACTGGATTACCTAGATCCCTGGCTGGCAGAGATGCTATTTGGGTTATCATAGACAGGCTCATGAAGGTGGCTCACTTTCTCCCGTTCAGAATTGGTCAGTCGACGACTCAGCTAGCGGAGATGTATCTCCGATAGATTGTCAGATTGCACGATGTACCAGTCAGTATCACCTCGGACAGAGATTCCAGATTTATGTCGCACTTTTGGCGTAGCCTGCAAGAGAGTTTGGGAACTTACTTCCAGTTCAGTTCAGCTTATCACCCGCAGACAGATGGCCAGTCGGAACGCACGATCCATACTCTTGAAGATATGTTGCGGTCATGTACACTCGACTTCGGTGGTTCGTAGGAAGATCACCTGCACCTGGTGGAGTTCTCGTACAATAACAGTTTTCAAGCTAGTATCCAGATGGCACCGTTCGAGGCACTGTATGGTAGAAAGTGCCGATCCCCGCTAGCATGGGACGATGTCGGAGAGAGATAGATGCTCGGTCCGGAAATGATTGCTCAGACCGTTGAAGTGGTCAGAAGATCAGAGATCATCTTCGAGTTGCCCAAGATCGCCAGCGTCATTGGGCCGATTCTCATCGGCGCCCTCTTGAGTTTTCTGTCGGCGACCATGTATTCCTGAGGATTTTGCCTAACCGTGGCGTCATTCATTTTGGCATATGGGGAAAGCTTAGACCTAGGTATATAGGGCCGTTTAATATTCTGGAGCGAGTAGATGATGTGTCCTATCGTCTCGCTCTTCCGCGTCGCTAAGAGAGGTGCATGACGTGTTCCATGTATCTCAACTACGACGGTATATCCTGGACCCGAGCCATATTCTGGATCATTCGGAATTGATTGTTGGTACCAACCTTTCGTATAAGGAGAGGCCCGTGTCTATATTGGACCGGAGAGAGAAGATACTCAAGAACAAGACTATTAGTTTAGTCCGAGTTGCTTGGGATCATCACTCTTTGGGTGAGTCAACGTGGGAGCGTGAGGATGATATCCGATCGCGATATCCCGATCTGTTTGACTCGTAAGGTATAATGTCTTCCTTATGTCTTATGCTTTCAATTCCTTGCTTCAATAAATGACTGCACGATAGACTGCTTGTTATAGCTTACGATTATTATAGCTTGTCCTTGTAATTCTAGCCTCTTGATTAAATTATGAGGACAAAATTCTTTTAAGGAGGGTAGAGTTGCAATGCCTGTCGTATTACGTATTTTGGAATACGTGTATATATTTTCTCTTGTATTGCATATCTCTTGACTTGGCTCGGTTTAGTTTGGGTTGGCTTGGTTCGGGTTGGGTTGCTTGGTTCATCATGAACCAAGGGGAGCCCCTACCTACCACCCCCATCCTTTATTAACCCATTCTTTTATTCTCTCTCTCATTACTCTTCTTCTTCTCCATATTTACTTCTATACCTACCAGGAAGAGAGAGAGAGAGAGCTTAGGCAAGTGCAAACTTGTTTCATGATGGATCTCAAGTTTTATTGTTCCATTCTCTTCCTTACTTGATTCTAAGATACTTTAGAACTTGGCATTTTCTATTTTGATGGTTATATTTTTGTAGATCTAAGTTTTAAGTTCCTTCTTGTTTAGTTTTCTTGGTTTTGATCTCTAAAACTTGGTATTTCCAAAAACCAATGGTTCTATGTTGTAGAGAATTCAATTTCCTTCAGTTTTGGCTTTTGCTTCGCTTGATTTCGACTCCGGATGAGTAAGTTATGGCCATTACAAGTTTTCGGAACTTTCATGGCTGAACTTGCTGTTTGGGGACGATGAACCCCATGCGCCGGAAGGCCATGCGCCGGGAGGCCATGCGTCGTGAAGTCCGACAACGTATCCCTTAACTTCGAGCGTGTCATGCGCATAGGTTCCCTACGCGCATGAACTGAAGACGCAACGTGAGTTTTCCATGCGTCGATTCGTGCAGGAATCCCATGCGCCGATTCGTGCAGGAATCTCATGCGCCGATTTGCGCAGGAATCCTATGCGCCGATTTGCGCAGGAATCCTATGCGCCGATTTGTGCAGGAATTCCATGCGCCGATTGTGCAGGAATCCCATGTGCCGATTACACAGGAATCCCATGCGCCGATTGTGCAGGAATCTCATGCGCCGGAATTGCTCTATTTTGCTGTTTTTTCCTGTTTAAGTTGTTTTGTATCCAGAACCTTGAAAAACTCAAAACATGAAAGTTGTAGATCTTTTCCTTGGCTTCAAGAATATGTCACTAGTTATTTTATACAAGTTTTCCTCATTCATGATAATGTAAGAATAGAACACGATAGTGGCCCGCTGTGGCGCACTCTTGACAAGTAAACTGACATGATATATCTCGACAAGCTGTTATGACAGCTAGCCTGACATGACAAGTATGAAGGACCTGAACACCGTGGACGATTGTGTTTGTACAAATAAACTGGTACTGTCTTGCATCATGTCTAGGATGGGGTCCCTGAGTACCACGGTCAGGGATACCTACTGAAATTGACTAAGGCTAACTAACTAGAATGATTCAGTAGTCATGAAGAGATTCCCAGCTACAGACAATCCCGTTATCTGGGCGCATTCAGTGGACTTGTAGCCTACCGACGAGTAGGGCACATTTTCAGCACACAGTCACATGTTGCATTCTTCATAAACGTTTGACCTGGATAACCGGATGGTCTGCAGGGCTTGTGGCTGTTGGGATAATCTCATTGCATCTTGCTAGTAACTAGGCCTGTGATAACCCTAATTAGTTAAAAGTATCAAGCCGTACTCTTGATTGACCGTGATTGATTGGATGAAGTTTATTTCAGCTTAGTCTTATCCGGATCCTGTACAAGATTGTAACATGACATGATTTCTTGTATCGATAAATGATAGGATACCAAATTCTGTTCAGATGAAGGGTTACAACCCCGGTCCTTGTTTGGCTTAAGGGTTGTAACTTGGCTATCTGAATAGTTCCATGGTTATCTTATCATATATCATCCTGCTTATTGTGCATACCTTAACAATAAAGATCAGGGGTCCAGTTCTGTTCAGGCGAAGGGTCACAACCCCGGTCCTTGTTTGGTTTAAGGGTTGTAACCTGGCTCCCGGAGCAGTTCTGTGTCCTCTCTTCGTTTATTATCTTATTGCACCCCTGTCATGCTCGTCATCTTTTACCTTACTTCAATACCATGATTATTTATACTTGCCTTATCAATAAAGATCAGGGGTCCAGTTCTGTTCAGGCGAAAGGTTACAACTCCGGTCCTTGTTTGGTTTAAGGGTTGTAACCTGGCTCCCGGAGCAGTTCTGTGTTCTCTCTTCGTTATTGTCTTGTTACCTTATCAATAATAATTGAGACGGGCTTCTATTCAGGCGAAGGATTGTAACCCCGGTCCTTGTTTGGTTTATGGGTTGCAGTCTGGCTACTTGAATGGTTTCTCCGTGCTCATATATTATTGTTATCTCAGTTATTATCAGTATCTTTTAATTACCTTTACTATTTATTTGTGATATGCTGGTTTTAGTTCCTAAGTGAAGCCTTCTTTGTGGCACTTGCTCTTTCTGGGGTCTGACCCAGCTGGTTTTGTATGGCCAGATATCGGAGCAGCACCAGAGGATCTACCTGTCTTCCAGCCAGATGGTGACCACTAGACGTAACCCTGGCAACGAGTGGGTTTCTTTTTGTCCTCCCACTTTATTGTAAAAATTATTCTTTTGAGGCGTTTAGCCGGCGAGCACGTGTTAGCTCGTATTGTACCTTATTTACTGTCTGCCTACGGGCTGTAACATGATTGACAGATCCTAAGGTTGACCATGTATGACTGAACTCTTGCTAGTCTTGACATTTTGTACGACTAGCTTCATGATCATCCAATATGTAATGTATGGGACGCCTTGCTATTATTTATTGGTGCTCTGACATCTTGTAACTATTATTGCTTGCTTGCGATTGAGACAATAGGCTTGTTCATGACCATAGGAGACTGTTGGCTTGTAGTTAAACCCTCATGTATCTAGGCAGCCGTGACCGTATAGCGAGGTGGATTGCACTTCAATATACGTAGCTGGCTATGTACGCCCCCGCTCTCCAGTATTCTGGTTCTGGGGTATGACACCCGTGTAGGGACGACAGATTCCCACGAGCCATGTCCAAGATAGCTTGAAATTGCTAGTGACCACTCATGCAGATGTGTCAGCAGATAGCGGCACATCGCGTGTATGCCTTTGGATTTGGATCTAGAGCTTGAATGCAGGTCTAGTCGGTAACACAAGGTCTGGGCCTAAGACTGGGCTGCAGCATAGGCACCGTGCTTGGCACGATAGATGGCATCAGGATATTCATGTAATCAACACTTTGTTTCACAAGTCTTTTCTAAGTTAGCAAATGAGTCGATCCGGAAGGCCGCAAGACGGTAGCATGATAAAGTCTTGATATGTTGCGAGGTACGCCCTCAATCATGAAGTACGGACAAGTCTAAGCAGATCTTAAGGCACGAATCAAGTCTAGCGGCACGGCATGCACGAGTCGTCCCATTGCCGTCCTTGGCACTTGAATCATTGGCACGAGGATTGGTCTAGAGGCGCTTGAGTTTAAACAGAGGTCTTGGCACGGCCGAGTTCGCGTAAGTTGCTCCTCGGCATAGCGTTGTCTTGAATATGTCTAAGTTGCGAATAGAATGTGGCACAACCCTGCCGTCCCGAGTTGAAGTTTGGTCAAGTACCTAGGCGACGAGGCACTGCCTCGATCGAAATACACGTTGGTATTGTAGCACGACCATGTCGTTGCACGTCGAGTTGGTTAGACGTCAAGTCTTAAAACTGATCCTAAGGCAAGACTAGAAAGACAATCGAAAGGGACTTAAGCTGCACAAAGTAAATGAACGTGTCGGTTATGTATGGGTGGGCGAGAAGTTCACTCCACCAGTACAGTTGAGTACTGACACCCACACAGTGTTCATGTGTAGGCACAGGTAGAAGCTCGTGGCGCGGAGCTCACTTGGATGCGTCGAGGCACGGAGTTCCTTGACGACTCGAAGCGTGCGGCCGCGTGGATTGAAGACTTATACAGGACATAATGTATAGACATCGCCATCCGAAGCTTCCGCTGGCTCAAGCATTGTAATCGAGAGATGAGAGAGAGCAGAGTGACTTGTAAATGAGAGAAAAGTGAGCACGAGAGACTTGTAATTTGGCCTTGCGCCCACAAATGTAATCTTGTATTCAATATCAATAAAAAAGTTTCTTTGGAATGACTTGTGTTCATGTGTTCTTGTTCTAAATTTCCGTTGCATGTTTAATGTTTCTGCTTGGGACTTCTGTGCGATGACCCCGTCGCCGCCGATGTAATCGGCCATTATGGAACTGCCTTGCACGAGCGCAATCTAGGCTCGTGCGGCATCACGCCTTAGCGAGGACGATCGCTCCTACGGGAGCGGGACGTGACCGCTTGTGGCTGTGTGGAATAATCTCACTGCATCTTGCTAGTAACTAGGTCTGTGATAACCCTAGTTAGTTAAAGTATCAAGCCGTACTTATTGCTTGGCCGTGATTGTTGAATGGAGAATTATCAATCTAGTCTTGCCTTGATCCTGTATAGCTTATCACATGTTTGATTTAATATTATATTGTCGGTAAATGGGAGAAACCAAGTTCGATTCAGAAAGGGTTACAATCCGGTCCTTATTTGGTTTAAGGATTGTAACCTGGTTATCTGAACGGTTCTATGGTTATCTTACCATATATCCTCGTGATGTTATATTTTCTCCAGTTTTACTATATATTGTTATCTTCTGTGCTAATTGCTGGTTTTAGTTCCTAAGTGAAGCTTCCTTTGTGGCACTTGCTCTTTCTGGGGTTTAACCCAACTGGTTTTGTATGGCCAGATTTCGGAGCAGCTCCAGAGGATCTACCGACTTTCCAGCCCGATGGTGGCGACTAGACGTAACCAGGGCAACGAGTGGATTATTTTTGATCTCTCATTTTATTGTAAAAATATTCTTTTGAGGCGTTTAGCCGACGAGCACCTGTTTAGCTCGATTGCACTTACTTACTGTCTGCCTACGGGCTGTAACATGGTTGACAGATCCTAGGGTTGATCATGTATGACTAAACTCTTGCTAGTCCTAATATTTTGTAACGACCAGCTTCATGATCAGCTGAATATGTAATATTTGGGACGCCTTATTATTGTATATTTAATGATCATACATCTTGTGACTTTTACCTACTTGTTTGTGATTGAGACACTAGGCTTGTTCATGACCATAGGAGACGGTTGGCTTGTAGTAAACCCTCATATATCTAGACAGCCGTGACCGTATAGCGAGATGGATTCCATTTCATATACATAGCTGGCTATGTCTGCCCCCGCTCTCCAATATTCTGGTTCTGGGGCGTGACACCGGCATACCGACGGTATACCGTTTTTGTGGACCACAAAACATTCTATGACAAACCTCGGCATACCGACGGTATGCTCCGGCATACCGACGGTATGCTCCGGCATACCGACGGTATACCGTTTTGTTTGCCTCAAAAATATTCTGTGATAAACGTCGGTATACCGACGGTATACCGCGGCATACCGATGGTATACCAGGTTACGAATATTTAATTTTTGAATGGCATAGACTGCATTAATGGCAGCATTAAATGCTCCCAACGGATATTAATAGGACCGTTACTGTTCGACCGGTATACCGACGGTATGCCGGTGCATACCGACGGTATGCCGGTCAGGCTGTATCCAAGAGCATTAAATGCTACCTACTCTTGGTTTCTCTATAAATGAAAGCCTTCTCTCTCTTGAAGCTTTAACCAACTCTTGCCATAAATTTTCCAAACAACCAAGAGCTCCACCATTAATACTCTACCAAGCTTTTTAATTTTCATCCTCTCCCAAAGTGCTAGAGTATTTAAGAGTTGTAATTTTCGATCTTCACGTGTTAGAAGATCAACAAGTTCTCTTCTCATCTATTTGAAGTTGGCGAGCCTTCGTAAGAAAACTCGTGTGTTGAAGTTGGCGAGTCATCGGATCCAAACTCGTGTTGAAGTTGGCGAGTTCTTCGGATCCAAATTCGTGTGTACTATTTTGATTAAATAGTGGATTTAAGTCGGAGAGAGTTCCGGGACTGGATTGCCTCAAGCGAGGATACCAGGATACATCTTGTGTTTGATCTTCTTACTCCTTCCTTTTATTTGTCATATATTGCTTCTTGTGCTCTAGTTATTTTTTATTTCCCTATTCACCCCCCCCCCTCTAAGGTTCTACAGGCTCCTCACCATTGACAGATTAAACAGACTGGGGGTACATGTCAGCGTCGTGCACTGCATTTTATGCTGGCAGGAAGAGGAGACTACAAATCACTTGTTCTTCAAATGCGAGGTCTCACGAGATATCTGGAAGAAACAAGAGAGAAGATTACAGATCGTCTTAGGAGAACGGGTCGGAACCGGGGAAGTGCTGGATTGCATATCCTCAGGCAAAAGTAGAGGGCTGGAGTGGTACACCGAGGCCAGAATCAGACTTGCGGCGGCGGTTTTGGCACATATGGAAGGAGAGAAATGCTCGCATATTCGAGCAAACTTATACTTCTATTAGAGGCATTATGTATAATATAGAACATGATGTGGCGTGTATGATGAGGCCAAGGGGCAATACCCCGCTTGGCTATGTAATCTGCTCATTTGGAATATAATTACCTTTTCCAAAAAAAATTATATATATATATATATATATATATATATATATATATATATATATATATATATATATATATGGAAATGGATCAAAAGCTCCCCTTAGAAAACCCCCTAAAAATTCCCCTCACTCTAATCCATAATTTAATGTTAATATTAATGTTAATATTAATGTTAATATTAATGTTAATATAATGTTAATGTTAATATTAAAAATTAAATACTAAAATTAACATTAAACTTAACATTAAAATTAATATTAATATTAACATTAACATTAACATTAACATTAACATTAATATTAACATTAACATTAACATTAACATTAATATAAAAAATATTAAAAAAATTAATATTAACATTAATATTAGGAATTAGAGTGAGGGGGGTTTTTAGAGGGTTTTCTAAGGGAGACTTTTGATCCGCTCCCTATATATATATATATATATATATATATATATATATATATATATATATATATATATATATAAAGTAGATGCTGGATGTAACATATTGTTTGGTAAGCATAAGAGTTTAAGTCTATTAAGTTTCCTTCTATGTATTAAGAAGATAAGAATAAATTTTTGTGTTCATTCTGCGTATATATCAGCTTAGGATGCAAACAATATTTGTGACCTAGGCCCATGCATGTTTCAAAAGGTTACAGTCCAGAAGAATCACTAATGCTACTGAGAAATATTTTGCCTAGGCATTTGAAACATTAAGTTTTCGGAGTTGTGACCCAACAAAAGATGGTCTCAGAATGGATTAATTAGAGTGCTCAGCTCAGGTTTTGGACACAAAATACAATGGGTTTTTCATGCTGTTTTGGAGTGTCCGTTCCGTGTCCAACACGATGGGACACACGTATGACATGAATTATTGGAGCAGCTAGTCGGTGCTTCCTATGTATGTAGATAGCTGAACTTCACGAGTACTCGTCAATAGTAGGTGTATTGCCAACAGCTCAAACTTATCATGTAAAACATATATCATTCTTAATTTGCAAACAAAGAAAGTAGGAGAAAACAAGAGATTGCTCGCACACAATACGAATATGTGACACAAGTTTTTTTTTTTTTTCCATCTTTTTTGTTTTTTGTTTTTCTTTCTCCCATGTGCAGACTCGGAATATGTCACGTTCATCAGATCTCTGATGTTGTGGGATCGTGAGTGGGACGGTCGCACGTCCTCACCACATTTCATCATTGTCATTGCACCCTAACCAACACTGATACCCTCTCGATTGTGCATAAAATAAGGGACGTCCACGGACCGGTCGCACCCGCTCGACCGCACGCAGAAGGTGAGGTAACTTCTCTGATCCCGTATCCGTCTCGAGGTACATTCATGGACCGGTCGCATCCGCACGAACGCTCGCTCGAGACGAGGTAACGTGCACGAATCCAATGAACTTATTTCCGTAACACAAGTATGGTTGATCGTAGAAGGAGGTGCACTAACCTTTGGGAACCCGAGCATGGTTATGGACAAGAATTCTGAAGTAAAAGCAACCAAGCAAGATCAAGATAACTAGCAGCCAATGTTGACGAGTCTAGAGTTCATGTTGAACCAAGGAAGAATTCTGCAGGGAACAGTGTTCCGATGTACATAAAAAGAGGAGATCAATAAGAAGAAGAAGAGAACGAGAAGATAACTACTTAATAACCATAGAAACAGAAACATGCATGGACTGACATTTCTAAGACGCTATAAAGATACTAAAGAGTTTTTTTTTTTTTTTTAACCACTCTAAAAAAAATAACATTTGTCTGATTAATGATTATAATGATCTTGTTATTGTAATTTCTAAAAAAAAAAATAATACAGGCAAGCTAAAAATAAGAGATTTCACGTTAGTAATATATACGGAAGTTAAAAATTATGGAGCATTTCAATTTTTGGGACCATGTACAATCGTACAGTTTGCACGTGCTCGAAAACGGTCTTGAACGGAAACTATAACACATTATATGAAAAGTCTAAAACTAACAAATTTAATGTTCATGTCCATGGGTTGTGGCCTAGTGGTAACAACGGGTCCCGACGTGGAAGGCGCAGGCTCGAATCCTCCATTGACATTTGCCAAGCCAAAGAAAATGACACTTCAAAAAAAATAATATAATGTTTAATGATATTTTGCTCCAATCATACTTGACATTTTATGCTATCTTCACGGAGCTAGTGCCTAAAATCAAGGGTTAGCTATCTTCTCTTCTTGAAATAGTCTGAAATGCATAGCTTTCTAGCCTATTTCATTCGTACGTGGTCCATAGTTTCTGAAGGTTCTGAGCAAATTCTCAAACTATTCCACTCTGAAAAAAGCCATCAAAAAAATACATTCGATAACTAAAAGCCCAATTTTTTTAATCTTCATCATCGTCATTGCCCACCTCCAATCTTGATATAAATTTCATCTTCCAAAAAAAATTTTGTATTATCGAACTCGAGTGGCTCTTGTGGTTGCCGATGAGAGATATAAGACACCGGCTGGGTAGCAGAAGATCAGTGGATCGAACCACAGGAGACGTATTATTCCATTTATTTGATAGAAGTTGGGAGCAGTGGGCCCAACAGACGTGCAACGCAGCGTGCACCAAAGTCCCGTGTGAATCGTCGGACATCTAAAAAAAAAAATCTTGTATTAAAAAAGAAAGATCAGTGGATCGAACCACGGGAGCCGTATTATTCCATTTATTTTGTGGAAGTTGGAGCAGTGGATCCAACAGACGTGCAATGCAGCATGCACCAAAGTCTCGTGTGAATCGTCGGACATCTAAAAAAAATTAATCTTGTATTAAAAAAGAACAAGTAATACATTCAAGAACCCAAGAAGAAGGCAAACTATTGTAAATTCCAGTAAGAATAAAACAAGATTAGAAGAACAATCCAAATCCTCAATTGTATTGCAAAAAAAATTCTGAAGATGAGTAGTCTCTCTCTCTTCTCTTGCCAATTGATATCAAAACTCTGTACAAAAAATTAAATTGAAATTTTCATATAAAGTAAAGAATTTTAACGAAATTGTGAAAAAAGTAACAAGTTTGAGAAAATTTCAATTTGGGTAACGAAACTACATTAGTCATGGCGTGCTGGGGGGTTTCGGTACCGCGGACGAGTATGGTGGGGCCGGACACGCCATGAGTAATGGAGTGTCATGTGGTACTCCATGAGTAATAGAGTGTCATGGAGTGTCATGATGACTAATGGGTGGCACGCGGGCCGGACACGTCATGAGGAATGGAGTGTCATGTGACACTCTATGAGTAATGGAGTGTCATGGGGTGGCACGCCATGAGTGATGGAGTGTGGAGCTGTGGCACTCCATGAGTGATGGAGTGTCATGAGATGGCGTGTTGCCTCGGGAGGAGAACGGTCAGACGTGTCAGCGTGTGGTGGGCCACGCCTGTTGGCGTGTAGTGGCACGAGGAGAAAAGGGCCTCGGGAGGCCATGGGTTATGGCGTGTCTGCCATGGGTGGTCAGCTAAAAATGCCACGCCTCATGGCTGTGGCCTCGGAAGACCATGGATTATGGCGCGTCGACCCTGGTCAGGGGAAAATTCAGCATGCGCCATCAGTGATGTCGTTTCTTTACCCAAATTGCAATTTACCCAAACTTGTTACTTTTTTCATAATTTCGTTAAAAATTTTACTTTATATGAAATTTTTTGAAAAATTAACCTTTTTAAACTACATTTCTACTGTGAGGAAGAGTTTACATATTTTTTTAAAAAAATTAATGTACTAAATAAATTATGTTTAAATGAGCTTCAATATTTATTTTGCTGCGTATGGACCCTGAGCTCTTGTCCTGATTGTCGTGTCCCCTTTCTCATGACATGCGCAGGACTTGAGAATCTATGGACTCGGCTAACATGCCGGGCCGGCCCGGCCCTGGAGTAAGAGAAACAAAAATATTTGTTTTCAATATATAGACTTAAAACTAGACCCACCGGATCAATATTTTTGTATCCGATCACATCTAAAAGAAACAAAAAATTTAACTTTTTTTAGATGTCCGACGATACGCACGGACTGGACCATTGTCCGAACTCCAATTATTATTATAAATGGAAGGAATAATACACCCATGTGACTGGATTCACCGATCTTTCTCCTTGATAACCACAAGAACTACTTGAGTTCCGTCAAAAATTTTAACTAATTGATTAACTAGTAGTTGAAGATTTTGATGATGACTAAACAAATATTATGTTAGTTATAGGCATATTATACAATCTACATATGGGCCCAAAATTTAGGAGGAACCCTTGGACTAATCAGTAACATATATAGTTAAGATTTATGTCGATCCAAACCATGAAACCAAGATATAAATTTTTCAGTCATGATACAAAATTTTTAAATAATATTAAATTTTTTAGAATTAAAAAAAAAAAACAGCCGTGACTATTTTTTTTGCATTACTTTCATTCAATTAAATAAGAAATCAACTTCTTGTTGTTCAGTACTCAACTTTCAGGGCCGGCCCTGGGGCCGTGCCAATAGTGCGGCTGCACAGGGCCTCCAATTTTTGAGGGCCTCAAAAAAATATTAGGGTTAGTTTTGTAATTTTTTATTTCAAGTTATTCCATTTCTTCCTCAATTCCTACTCTACAATCCCTCCAAGACCTCCAATTCTTGGATCCATATTCCCTACTGACTCTAAGGGGGCATTTGGTACGCGGAATACTGTCACGCCCCAGTACCGAAATACGGGGACGGACTAGGCCAGCTACTCCATATGAGGTACGTAACGTCATACGGCGATCGTGGCTGTCGAGAGACTAGGGGGTACATGCTACAATCAAGTCTCCTATGGTCCCACAGAGCTCTATGTCTCAATCAATTAAGTCAAATCAGCAATTAAATGAACATTAAAGATAAAGCAGTAAGGCGTCCCTGACGCTTCATCAAAATGATCATGAGAGACTAGCTTTATAATTTAGCTATCTCAGAGAGTCAGGAGTACAAAATTATACACAGCTGCAGTCTGTTTAATTACAATTATGTACTGACACAAAATATCAAGTAATCCGGCTAACAGGTGTCGGTGGCTAAACGCCGCAAAAGTATAAGCATGAGTGGTGGAAAAGAAACCCACTCGAGTCCCCGAACCGTCATGCTCCTAGTATGCACCATGGATGTCAGGGAGGAAGATCGTGTCCTCTGGCTCTGCTACGAGATCTGGCCAAACAAAACCAGCGGGATCAGCCCCGAATAGCAAGTACCGCCAAAGGGGCACAAGAGTTAAGATTAAAAACCCAACTAATAGAATGACTGATAATAGTAATACTTATGCTACTATTATAGGGTAGCGCAACATCCTCGAACCCATATGGCACCCTTACAACCAAACAAGGACAAAAGGTGCCGCATGGAGTCGGGACGTGTCGTACTCTATAACTTTCACATAAGTTAAAAGGTATAAACCATAAAAATCTCCTGATCGTGACTTCGGTCGATAGCCTATCGCAGCACAATAACCAACCCAACAATCAAACAAGAACATGGGTTGGATCATGTACCATGATAGACCATGTTCCTCAGTCATTCACAGAAGTAGCACTTCACAACCAGAATAAGTCTTTCGTTTATAACTTCGGTCCACAGCCTGTCATAGTACGATAACCAACCCAACAATCAAACAAGAACATGGGTTGGATCACGCACCATGACAGTCCGTTTCCCTCAGTTATTCACGGAAGGTAAATAGGAAACATGCAAGTCGTTTTCACGGCCAATCAAGTCTACGAGTTTCTAGTGGGACGAGGTTATCCTCGCGTCATGTTATTAGAAAATCCTCAGATCGTATCTTTCCAGCAAGGCTAGCCAACCCAGGGGTTCGCGTAGACAGGTGTCATGGAGCACAGGTCCCTCGTGAGGCCACCTTGCCAAGACATGTAATATATAGCAGGAATTAATCGGATACAGTCATCCACTCGTTGCGGATGACACAGTATCCGTGGAGACCAGCCGGCGCGCCAAGATAATATCTCAGGGCGACTGGTGTAACACGATCTCGGGACTCTCCCCTCCCCATGCATCTAGTATATTCAGTTGCCTAGTTTAACCGTAGGTGAAATCTTGGACTCTCATGCTGTGGCCTGCATGATTATCCTCCTAAAGTCGTACTTTAGTACGAGTACCCTAAGTGAGGATCCATGTCAATCAGTATGTCAACATGTGCTACCCTCCTTAGTGTAATGCATCATTACAAATACGCCACGTGGAGTTACGAGTCATTTGTCGAGCATGAACACGAACTGGGACATTCAGGTACATGTATCAGGTAGGAACACTTTGTTCTCCGGGGTCACATCAGTGCTCATATCATGCTCGGGACAAAAGGCGTACGGATATAAAATGGGCATATAATATCTAATAAAATATCAAAAGCATACGCACAACAAGGCAGCGTGCGTGAAGAGTTACGCAGGCTCAAGGAAAAGAGCAGCGTGAAAAGTCACGCAGGCTCAAGGGGAAGAGCTGCGTGAAAAGTCACGCAGGCTCAAGGGGAAGAGCTGCGTGAAAAGTCACGCAGGCTCAAGGGAAAGAGCTGCGTGAAAAGTCACGCAGGCTCAAGGGGAAGAGCTGCGTGAAAAGTCACGCAAGCTCAAGGGAAATAGCTGCGTGAAAAGTCACGCAAGCTCAAGGAAAATAGCTGCGTGAAAAGTCACGCAAGCTCAAGGGAAGACACGCTTCCAACAGGAAGCATGCTCAAACAGGAGCACACTGTTCATTGTCTTCTCCAAAACAGCAAGAACACCATGGCTGAACCCAAGCTTCAAAGTATCATAACTTGGCCATCCGAACTCCAAATCCAGATTTCCAAAGCTCCAACTTGGGTGAAACTGAATGCTCTTCCACATGGAAGCATCAAAAACCCATAAAATCCAACTAAAGTAGATCAAACCATGCAAAATCCGAAAATGATTAAAATTTAGATCTACAAAAATCAAAGCTTCAAAATAGAAATTTCCAAGTTCTAAACTAGTATAGATTGAGGAGAAGAACATGTTTTGGCAAATAGTTTTGTAAGAATCATTAACAAAATAATGGATCCTTCTCTTGAGCAAGTTGGTACTTGCCTCGGTTGGTGGAGGAAGTAAATGAGAAGAAGTAAATGAGAGGAGAGAGAAGGAGATGAGTTATTATATAGAATCTTGAACCCATGGGTTCATGATGAACCAAAGGGTTCATGATGAACCATGGATGAACCAAGAATAGGTTACCCAAATGAGCCAAAACTGTAGGCCCAAATGCAGAAAATAAATTAGGAAATAATATTTTGTCGAATATTTTTGGGAATGCATGAAGAAATACTGCATAATAAGTATCGTATAAATTCAAGGTAAATACAATTTATGGGCTTACGTATTAAAATACATATTCTAGGATTGGGGAGTGACAAATACTATAAAGCCGGAAATTCTATATTCCCGGGAATCAAATTCCAAGGAATTAAATTTCCGAAAAAATTATATTCCCATGTTTGGTGACAATATAAATATTTTCGGGAAAAAAATAAAAAATAATAATAACGAAAAAAAATGAACAAATATAAAAAATTGATAAAAGGACAAAAACGACATAAAATCGGTAAAAACGACAAAAAAAAACCAAAATGCGGCAAAAACGACCAAAAAATCGGTTAAAAACGACAAAAAATGACAAAAAATCGGTTAAAACAAATAATCGATAAAAACGACAAAAAAGAACACAAAATCGGTTAAAACGACAAAAAATCGGTTAAAACGACAAAAAATAACCAAAAAGCGACAAAAACGACAAAAAAAACGGTAAAAGCGACAAAAATGATAAAAAACGACATAAAATAAGTAAAAATGACCAAAAAGCGAAAAAAAACGACAAAAACGACTAAATATCGGTAAAAACAACAAAAAAAAATTACAAAAATGACAAAAAAATCGCTTAAAACGACAAAAACCGACAAAAAAACGACAAAAAGGACAAAAGTTGGATAAAAAAGATAAAAAATAATCAAAAAGTGACAAAAAAGACAAAAAAGGGTAAAAACGACAACAAATTGCTTAAAACGACAAAAAATGGGTAAAAAACGAAAAAAAATGACAAAAAAGCGATAAAAACGACAAAAAAATAATCAAAATGTGACAAAAAAAGACAAAAAATAAGTAAAAATGACAAAAAATTGGTTAAAACGACAAAAAATTGGTAAAAACGAAAAAAATGACAAAAAACGATAAAAACGACAAAAAATAATCAAAAAAAAAGAAAAAATGGGTAAAAACGACAAAAAAAATCGCTTAAAACGACAAAAAAAAATGGTAAAAACGAAAAAAAATAATCAAAAAGTGACAAAAAACGACAAAAAATGGCTTAAAAACGACAAAAAATTGCTTAAAACGACAAAAATTTGGTAAAAACGAAAAAAAATGACAAAAACTGATAAAAAGGACAAAAAATAATCAAAAAGTGACAAAAAAAGACAAAAAAATGGGTAAAAAACGACAAAAAATTGCTTAAAACGACAAAAAATTGGTAAAAACGAAAAAAATGACAAAAAAACGATAAAAACGACAAAAAAAGAAAAAAATGTTCAAAAGTAATCAAAATTGATCAAAAAAGAAGAAAAAAATTTAAACAATTTTTTTTTTGCCCGGACAAAAAAAAAATACCCACCTATTCTCAAGGGATAGAATTCCCATATTTTGTAGGTAAACTATTTACCCAGGTATTTATAATTCCCGGAAATAAATTTTTTATAAGCCAAACAAGCGTGGTAATAGATTCCCATCTTAAATTTTTCCGGGAATAAAAAAAAAATGCCGCGTACCAAACGCCCCCTAAGATTAATATTTATAATCGTACAAAAAAATTAGGATTTCTTAAAGATATTGCTCTGACCGGTGTGTTAATTGCTATTTTGTTTCTAAAGATCCCTTAATTGTTAGATGAATTTATTTTCTACAATAATGATCAGATTTTTTTTTTATATATATAATTTAAGAATTTGGATATGCAGGCTTGTCACGCCCCAGAACCAGAATACTGGAGAGCGGGGGCAGACATAGCCAGCTACGTATATTGAAATGGAAGACCACCTCGATATACGGTCACGGCTGTCTAGAAACATGAGGGTTTACTACAAGCCAACAGTCTCTTATGGTCATGAACAAGCATAGTGTCTCAATCATAAGCAAGTAAGTCAGGTCGCAAGATGTATGATCATTAAATATACAATAATAAGGCGTCCCAAATATCACATATTCAGCTGATCATGAAGCTAGTCATTACAAAATGTTAGGACTAGCAAGAGTTTAGTCATACATGATCAACCCTAGGATTTGTTAATCATGTTTACAGCCCGTAGGCAGACAGTAAGTAAAGTGCATCGAGCTAACAGGTGCTCGTCGGCTAAACGCCTCAAAAGAATAATTTTACAATAGAGTGAGCGAAACAAAATAGAAAACCCACTCGTAGCCCGGGTTCCTTCTAGTCGCCACCATTGGGCTGGAAGCTTGGTAGATCCTCGGGAGCTGCTCCGAAATCTGGCCACACAAAACCAGCTGGGTCAACCCCAGAAAGAGCAAGTGCCACAAGGGGGCCACGAAATAAGAACAAAAGCCAGCAATTAGCACAAGAAAATCTAGAATTTACGAAAACATGTCAAGATGATATACGACGAGATAACCATGGAACTATTCCGACCGCCAGGTTACAACCCGTAAACCAAACAAGGACCGGGGTTGTAACCCTTCATCTGAACAGAACTTGGTTTCCCACCATTTATCGGCAAGATAATAATGCAATAAATCAAGACAGGGAGCAATCTTGTACTGGATCAAGACATGGCTAGACTGGTTATACCTCATTCAATCAATCACGGCCAAGCAGATACTACGGCTTACTACTTTAACTAACTACGGTTATCACAGGCCTAATTACTAACAAGATGCAGTGAGATTATTCCACAGCCACAAGCCCTGCAGACCATCCAGGTTACCCAGGTCGAAAGTTAGGGGATTAAATTCTGGTGGGTACATTGCCCGGGAGACAAATGTACCCTTAGGTGACTTAGAGGGTGCAACACGCGACGGTGTGCTGGAAATGTGCCCTACTCGACGGCAGGCTATAAATCCCAAGAGCGTCCAGGTAACGGGATTGCCTGTAGCTGTGTCATCTCTTCATGACTACTGTGTTATTCTAGTCATTAACCTTAATCCATTTTAGTAGGTACTCCTGACCGTGGTACTCAGGAGTCCCGTCCTAGACATGATGCAAGACAGGACAAGTGGTTTTAACAAGCAAGCAAGAAAGAACTACCCACGGTGTCAAGGCAGGTCAAGTTAAGTTAGCCGTCGCAACAGCATTAAGATAAATTATGCCAGGGTACTTGTCAGGAGTGCGCCACGACGGGCCACTATCATGTCAGGTAGGTCATGTCAGGAGTGCACCACTACGGCTCACTGTCGTACTATGCTAGTCCCTTGTCATACCATGCCATGTACAATAGTCATTCCAAATATATTAAGTAAAATCAAGTTCATGACAAAAGGCGTAAGGATATAAAATGGGCGTAAAATATCTAATAAAATATCAATATACAGGGCTATAGAAGAGCCAAGCTTAAAGAAATAAGACCAAAACTCCAAGGGCCAATGGGTTAAGTAAGGGGTTCAGGGTGCAGCGCACGCACAAGACACGCACGCAGGAGAGCTGCGTACGCGAAAAGTCACGCACGCAGGAGAGCTGCGTATGCGAAAAGTCACGCACGCTCAAGAGAGCAGCGTACGTGAAAAGTCACGCACGCAGGAGAGCAGCGTACGTGAAAAGTCACGCACGCAGGAGAGCAGCGTACGTGAAAAGTCACGCACGCAGGAGAGCTGCGTACGTGAAAAGTCACGCACGCAGGAGAGCTGCGTACGTGAAAAGTCACGCACGCAGGAGAGCAGGGTACGTGAAAAGTCACGCACGCAGGAGAGCTGCGTACGTGAAAAGTCACGCACGCAGGAGAGCTGCGTACGTGAAAAGTCACGCACGCAGGAGAGCTGCGTACGTGAAAAGTTACGCACGCATGAGAGCTGCGTACGTGCAAAAGCACGCAAGCAGAGAGCTGCGTACGCGTAAAAACACGCACGCAGGGTCTGGGTCTTATTCTCCATGCTGAGAAGAAGCTCTCATGGCTCCCAAAACTTCAAGGCATCACAACTTGGTCATCCGAACTCCAAATCCAGATTTCCAAAGTTCTAACCAGGGTGGAATTGAACTCTCTTTCACATGAAAACATCAAAACCCATAAAAATCCAACTTAAGTATATCAAAACCATACAAAACCGAAAATAGGAAAACCTAGATCTAGAGCAATGGAGACTCCAAATCACAAAATGCTAAGTTCTAATTTTGATCACCATGTCCTAATCTATCAAATGGACAAATAAAAGAGGGTTCTCATGTGGTGGCAAGGTGCACTTGCCTATGGGTGGGAGGAGAAGAGTGTTGTGTAGAGGAAGGAGAAGAAGAAATTAATGGTGGTTTATGAGGAGAGAGAAAAGGTTGGTGGAGTTTTAAAGAGGGTGGGATGTGGTGTGTTGAGGGTGGAGTATAGGCTAAGGTGTTCTAATACATATTAAACCAAACCAAACCAACCCAATCCCATTAAAACCGAGCCATGTCAAAAAAATTCAAAATACGAGAAATACCGAAATTTTACAAGTTGAGAAAAAATAAAAATACATGCAAAAATCCAGATACGAGTATAAATACGAAATACGGAAAATGAGGGTGACAAGGCTTAGTATTTATTTATGAAATAATGATGTCGAAGACCGGAGCTCTTGGTCTTGCATCAGGTGACTCAGGTCCATAGTCGGTCCTATGATTTACAGGACCTATGACAATCTAAAATTTGGGCCATTTTTCTCACATAAATAATTTTTTTTAACATTTTTACAAGCAAAATCATCAATTAAGCTATCAAAATCATCAATCAAGCTACCATATTTTTTTCCGATTGGAGCACTAGCTTTTTTTTTGCTTCCAGATTGGATCTTTGTTTTTTTTTTTGATATACCTAGTCTATTGTAAAATTACGGGACTTCCAAAACTGGGGGCCCATGACGGTCGTCCACCTCGTCCGTGCCCTGGGCTGGCCCTACTCAAGTCTTGGAGGCTCTAAATTGTGTGATTATATATTACTTCTCATTTGGATATTGATCATTATTCATTTTATTATATGTCTTCATCAACAGAAAAATTTGAGGCCAGATTTAGACAATTTAACGGTCAGTACGTCTTCTATCCAAAACATCTTTATTATACTATGTAATGTGCTTGAATATAGATAATTTGAGCTTTAGTTATTTTGTTTAGTAACTACCTATAGATTCAGTTATAATATACAATCAAGAACATCTCCAGAGATTTTGATAAAGATATATAACAATATATTTTAAAAATATGAATAAATAAATTTAGGGCCACATTTTAAAATTCGTACAGGGCCTTCAATTATTAAGGACCGGCCCTGTCAACTTGAAGGAAAATAAGGTTTAAGGTAAAATTACAAGCAGTGTTGTCAGAACCGGACCAACGGTTGGACTGGAGTGCATGCGGCACATAGAATAATTTTTGCTAAGCGTAACCATGAGATGATGGATGCCATGAATCGAATCTACTTACCCAAAGCTTCAGAAGTAGGGTAAAAATTGACCCTAATCCATAATCAGGTCCGGTCCTGGGCACGGGCGAGCACAGAGAAAGAAGACCAAGCGCGCGATAAAAAACCAGAAAAGAGCGCACCGGGCGTGCCTAAGGCAAAGTCACGGCAAGGCGAGACGGCGGAGGACCACCAGTTCAACCTGTCGAACGCTGGTTGATATATGTATATAGTGAAGCTATAGCTGTGGAAGAAACTATGTACAGTTAAGTTTGTACAAAATGTTATGTTGTTACTTATATCATCAACATAGGTCCATCCAAGCCCATGCTCCAAAAATGGCTCTGATTGCCATCAGTTGCAGCACAGCTTAAAGCCTTTAGCCCATATTAGGCCCAAGGCCCACGTATATAGTCCTCCACTCTTATGTTGCAAAACTCCGAGAGCCCTCATGGATTCGTTTCCGTTTGAGAAGATTTCAATTGGTGTCAAAATGTAATTGTTTCTAAAACGTTAGCACGAAGAGTATTTTGGAAATGAACATTTGGAAAAAATTGTAATTGTAATGAAACGTAAGTGTGATTCAAACTAACATAAAGTTTTAATTAATATTTTTGTTATTAACCGCAATGGTCCTTCGACACCACCAAGATTCTCCGAAGGATTACAATTTTAAAAGACGTTTTCAGTGCAAAATATTAAAAAATATTCTTTTTAAAGAACGTTTTGTGTCGTATGTTCTAATTAGAAAAGTCAAAATTGTATTTGTTCGTTAAGACCATGCAACAACTAGAATTTCTTTCTTAATTTCTAGATTTGGAGAAGAAGAATAAGAAGAGAAAACAATGACGGTTGTTGCTACGTGGGGGTGACACACAGTACTCTCTCCTCCCAACTAAAAATGCACTGTAAATAATAATTGAAGAGGACTCGGTCTGATACATGAACCATGTCTTCTTCAAGTAAAAGGTGGAGGGCCGCGCGCATAGTTGGAAAAAAAATGTTCCTATAATCAAAGTTTGTGTCTCCTGTGAATTTCAACGGATCTATATGTGTATGTGGCAATCAAACTTCTTCAAGTATTGACCATTTCCTTTTGTTGTCTAAAATGATTGAAGCTCTACAGTATTAATAGACAACTTGTGGAAATATCTAGGAACATGAGTACTTCGTCTAATGATATCTTGTTGTAACTTGTAGAAAGTCCCTCCGACTCCCTTTTTTTTATTAATTTACTTGGCAAAAGAAACTAGATTTTAGTTTAGGTCATTTTTGTTATAAATAGCATCGTATTGTTTGGACCGCATTCGTGATCTGCGGGCCACATGTTGCCCCCTTCACTGGAGGAGGGCTGCTAAAAGAGGGGGGGGGGGGGGGGGGGGGGGGGGGGGGGGGGGGGGGGATCCGGTGGGGGGGGGGGATCCGGTGTGGTGCAGGTGGTGATCAGTGGGAGAGTGACACATCGGTGCGGGCACACGTTGTCATTTTTCGCACGGTCCCTTTAGCATTTTTCTATTTTTTGTCATGTGCTATGTTTACTTTGTCGTCGTCTTCTTCTTCTTCTTCTTCTTCTTCTTCTTATTATTATTATATTATTATTGTATTATTATTATTATTATACTACGGGAAGTCAAACACGTGGAGTTGCATGTGTTTTTCATTTTGTATAGGATACTTAGATTTAAAGCTAATTAGACTTTGGATAATGGGTTTGTCCGTTTTAAATTTTGGGTACTCGAATTTTTTTTAGTGACACATTTTAGTAATGAAATTGGACTTTCAGTGACGAAATAAGTACGATAAATGTTCGTCACTAAATGTGCCACTAAAAAAAAGCGAGTACCGAAAGTCTAAAATGAACAAACCTAATATCCAAAGTCTAATTAAATCCTAAACCTGCTACACTTATACAAAATAATCCTTCTTCTTTTTACATACTTTTAAAATATATGTAAGCTATCTTTACTGTGTTTTAAGCTTTTATGGAAATTAATTTCAGCTCCCTTTGATAGTCCATAGTTTGGAGCAAATGATTTAAGCTCAAATGTGGTGAATGTGCTGCAGATCAAATATATATATATATATATATATATATATATATATATATATATATATATATATATATATATATGAAATTTTCATACAAAGCATTGAACATTTATAAAATCTCACTCAAAGCACAAAGTTTAAAATTATTCCCTAGGGAGCACAAAAACGCCCTTCCGATGGGCGTTTTCTATTTTTAATATTTTTGTTTACTTGTCTGTTCCTCCTCCGTTAACTCCGTTAAAAAAAAAAAAATTAGAAAACGCCCTTCGAAAGGGCGTTTTCCCTGAGCATCGATGGGACATTTCACTCCACTACACCTGTTCTCTGGTTGCATGGCAGTCTGGAGGCAGCTTTTCGGGACGCGTTTCTCTGGAAGTTTGTACATTTTTTTTTGTTCTTATTATTTGTGATCCGTGTAAAAAATGGAGGGACCTATATGTAACAAAACAAAGTTATTACTGCATTTAACAAAATAAAGCTATTCAATAATTGTTATATTCCTTGCATTCAACAAAATAAAGTTGTCATTCCTATTATTTGTTATCCGTTTTATTCTTATTCTTATTATTTGTTTTACTACTGTCCCATTCAACAAAATAAAGCTGTTTTTGCATATAGGTCCCTCATTATTTTTGCATTGGAGGGACCTATATTTAAAATATGGTTGGTTTAGAGGGATTTAAATGCAAAAAAGCATGGGAAAACGCCCATGTGAAAGGCGTTTTGTGTTTGGGTTTTTTTTTTTTTTTTTAATGTATTAAGTGTTGGTGTTGGTTAGATTCTTATGTATTAATTGTTGGTGTATTTGTAGTCAAGTGTAATTTAATGCTTCTTTTTTTGTTTCCTTCTTTCTAGCATTTCTGTATATTTTCATGTTTTACAAATTTGTTATTTTCGGTTTCTCGACGGCGGTGAAAACGAGGGAATAATCGTACAGAGGAAAACGCCCATCAGATGGGCGTTTCGCTTTTTTTTTTTATTTTTTTTCATGGCGGTGAAAACGAGGGGAATAATCGTACAGAGGAAAACGCCCATCAGATGGGCGTTTTATTTTTTTAAATAATTTATTTTACTTTCCTGCCGCGGGGAATAACCGATGAAAAAAATTAATTAAATAATGATACAAAACGCCCTTCGGATGGGAATTTTCCTTTTTTTTTAATTTTTTTATTTAGTTTGCTTTTTTCCGTTTACTCGTTAAACGGACGTTAATATAAATTAATATTTAAATAAAAATGCCCTTCAGATGGGCGTTTTCATGCTCTATATGCTATTTTTAGAAACATTGTGCTCTGCATATAATTTTATAAATTTTTAATGCTCTGAGTGAAAATTATATATATATATATATATATATATATATATATATATATATATATATATATATATATATATATATATATATATATATATAAAAGGGGAAAACTATAATAAAATAATAATTCTTTCAACTGTAGAGTAAAAGAAAATTATAGGGTCCTAACTAAAATTTTCCTGTTTAGGGGACTTGTGACTTTTTTTTTAATTCTCCTATAAATTTAAGATGGAAATCCATTTCTATGTCTGGTTTAAGTTATAAAAATTTATTTTCATGGATTATGAATATGCAGATTAATAATTTGTCCACAAAATATGAAAAATATATCTATTAATAATATGTGGGTTTCTTTTCTGGATTTTTTTTAATTTATTTTGTTCTATTTATTTATTTTTATATTTTACTTTTTTTGGTTCTTTTATCGTTTTTTTTCATTTATTTCAAGAAATTTTTTTCAGCTTTTTGTTCTATTTTCATTTTATGAAGATTTTTATTTTTTTCTTCTTATGTTTTTATCTTTTGTCGGTTTTTTAAGATGTTTTTGTTATTTTTTCCCCTGATTTTTTTCATCTTTGTCATTTATTTATTTATTTATTTGTTTTCCCCTTTTTCTTATTATCTTTTTCCTTTTTTTTTTTTTTTGCCTTTTTTGGTTTTTCAAATTCTTCCATTTTTTAAGAATGTTGTTTTTTGTATTTTGGGTATATTTTTTCAGTTCTTTTCATCTTTTTAAAATAATTTTTGGTTTGATTTTTTTTTAAAAAATGTATCCTTTTTTTTATATTTATCAAACATGGATAAATAATTTTTCAA
This sequence comes from Iris pallida, assembly GCA_029216955.1. Taxonomy (NCBI): domain Eukaryota; kingdom Viridiplantae; phylum Streptophyta; class Magnoliopsida; order Asparagales; family Iridaceae; genus Iris; species Iris pallida. The sequence continues at coordinate 66,047 of JANAVB010031819.1, read as the reverse complement.
AAAAAATTAATTTTTCGAAATTATAGAATTTTTGGCTATAGTGTATTTTCCCGTATCAAACGCTCCTTAGAAGTTTATGTTTCAAAATTTTATTTGTTTATCATGCTATTTTCTTTATATGTTAAACAACTTCAAATATTTCAAAGTAGTCCTTTGGACATGAGACTGTTTATTTTCTTGAGCACTAATACACTGACCTTGACTGCTCATCCATTCTGAGCTCTCTCTCAAGACCTCCCATGACCACAACTTAAAAAAAAAATTAAAAAAAAAAATTAAAAAAAAATTAAAAAAAAAAAAAGAGAGGTTTGAAAGAGTCATATAAAGGTGCTACTGCCACACAGCTCTCTGTTTTAATTTCCACAGCTACACTGTAACCTCCACCTGAATCTGATGGTATGAGTGTGACCAGTTGACCACCCCCTGCCCCTATCAATGCCTTGAGTCAATTGACTCAATTCAGAACTCCAATCTTGAATTAGTCAAAATAAATAAGGAAGAAAAAGAAAGAAAAGAAAAAAGGAAAATTTTCTAGAACAACCATATGTTCAAGAAAGATCTTGATATAGTTTGAAAGCGCAAGCATGATTTGGAAGTAAATGTAATTGATTAACTAACTTGTTATCAGAACTCGGTCTGAAATTAACTTTGGTTGTTCCTTGATCTTTATTATTGGTCAGTTACGAAATCACTTGCGATTTCGATCTCTTATAGGTTCACGCTGATCATAAGAGTTGTCCCAATTATAGGAAAGTTGTCTAATTTTAAAATTTTATCGGACTTATCCATGGACCGGCCATACATGTTTTCGAACAATAGATCGTGGATTTGAATCCTCAATCTTGATATTTATGTACAAAAATTAATCATCTCCCCCATATATCCTAGAATATGTTCACTGGTAGTGATAGTAGTAGTTCAGGCTTGTTGTTTGATGAAGTGTACTAGGCCCAAATGAGCTTTAAACCAGCAATGAATTCCTTCTAATTGAAACTAAAATTCATTTCTACCAAAATATAAAAAATAAAAAATAAAGTTATAAAAGATAGTTAGCACTACAAAAATAAAACGTACCGGTACATATGGTTAAATTTTATTAGACAAGTTGGCAAATAGGCAGACATTAAGGATAAGCGTTTGATTTAGCTGAATTTCAACTGAGAGTCGAAATAGTCAAAATCGTATAAACTGAGATTCTAAAAATTTAAGGCTTAATTGTACTTTGCTACCCTCAACTATTCCGCTTTTTCAACTTGATACCCTAAACTTTTTTTTGTAACAAGTTGATACCTCAACTATGATTTTTTTTCAACTTGATACCTAATTTTTCAAAAAACTCCAAAATGCTCTTATCTCTTCCCTCTTCCCTTCTCCCCTCCCCCCCTCCGGCCACCCCCACCCTCCCGCTCCGCCTCCCCTCCGGCCACCACCCTCTCCCACGTCCGGCCAACCCTCCCTCCCGCTTCCGGCGCCACCGTCGCGGCGGCGGCTGCGGCTGCTGCTGCTGCGGCGACGGCTGCTGCTTGCCGCGGCGGCCGACGGCGGTGGGGGTAGGGGGGTTGGCCGGACACGGGAGAGGGGGGTGGCCGGAGGGGAGGCGGAGCGGGAGGGAGGGGGTAGTCGGAGTGGGGGAGGGGAGGGTTTGGGGGAGGAGGGTAATTTTAAGGTTTGAGCAGGGGTATTTTCGTTCCAAATTTTTTTTGGGTATCAACTTGTTACAAAAAAAAGTTTATGGTATCAAGTTGAAAAAGCAGAATAGTTGAGGGTAGCAAAGTGCAATTAAGCCAAAATTTAAAACTGAAGTTGAATTAAAATTAGCGATACCCAAAACTGAAACGAACCAATAAACCATTGGTTTTTATTCAATTGTTTGGTTGGGTTATTTTTATTTTTTTAATGAACCATATTTAAAAGTAGAATTATGGTTAAATTATATTAAATTTATAATTTTTTATAGATATATTTGTTTTATTTCAAAATTGGATCCAAATTTTGACTAGTTATTAAATTATCAAAATTTGACTTTAAAGACATACAATAGAATTGTTGTTTTCAAATATAAACAAAATTATACACATTTTTAATTATAAAATATGCATAAAATTAAGGATATTTAATAACTGTATAAGTTTTATTCGATTTTCGCTTTTGGACATGTACTGAAATTCCAGACCGAACTCGAAATCAAAACCGAATAAAGAATTAGTATTTTAAAAACTAAAATTAAATAGTTCTTTTAAGAGGAACTGAATTTCTGATTCGGCTAGATTATCGGTTCAAAACTAAATAATACTACTCACTCCTACCGAGTCACCTTATAAAACCTAGAAACCACGAAAAACTCGGCCAAAAGGGCCTCTACATAGGATCTAGAGTCCTTGAATTCAGGTAGTCCTAACCTTGTATAAAGATAATTGCAGAATGGAGGGATCTCTACTACCTACAAGTGTTATATATATATATATATATATATATATATATATATATATATATATATATATATATATATATATATATATATATATATATATATATTTTAAGGTACTAGTCTAGTGGTAGTGCAGGAGGCTGCCTAGCATAGGTCTCATAGGTCTCGGGTTCTAATCATTTTTCGGACGGCTGGATGGTGTATATATATATATATATATATATATAAGCTAAACAAGTAATTTGTGCTTACATGCCTTCCCTAGCTCCATTAGTGCAGTACTGTGCACCTAATTTTTTTGTTGTGTTCTTGGTGCACCTACATTTTTAAGTTTAGAAAATTAATGGGGAGAATGTGACAGCCTTCTTAAAAGATTCACATGGACATGGGTGGGTACATGTTGAAAGGATTGAGGAAAAAAAAAGGTAGATGACATACATACCTCCCTCCCCACATTATTCAAGATGGTACTCCCAAAGGACAAAATGGTAGGTACATCCACATAGCCGAACGACCCGGGTATGGTCTCCTCACTTTACCCTCCTACAATAAAGTTGGAGGATTATTAGGGACACCACATTTATTGTTAGGGGTTTTTCCAATTTTTTATAGTCATATACATAAGGGATAATTTAGCAAATACCCCCATTCCAAATGTTAAAACTAGCATATACCCCCACTATTTATTTTATTTAGCAAATACCCCCACTCCTATGTAAAAAAGTGGGGGTATATCTTAAATTTTTATTATTTTATATCAAAAATGGGGGTATTTGTTAGATAAATAAAATAGTGGGGGTATATGCTAATTTCAACAATTAGAATGGGGACATTTGCTAAATTATCCCTATACATAATAAGTACTAGACTGTCCAAAGCTATCAATATTTTGATAGTCCTGGATATGCACGAGACTGCTAAAATTTTGACAGTCTGTTCTTACACGAAATTATAATGTCCCTTAACACTTTGTGTGGTGGCTCTAGCAATATCCTAAAAAATATTTTGTAGGCACGTACAGTGCAAGGGTAGATCTATACATCGACAAATGTAGGCTCCAGTTCAACCAAAATTTAAATAATTAAAAAAAAAAGTTCATATGGCCCCAGCCCACGACATGGTCCAAATTTTAGCTTAGCCCAAATTTATTACAGTCTGGTTTAATTCTTATCTCGGTCTAGTCCAACTATCTAACCCGCATATAGCACTCCATTGTCTTGTTTTGTCAAACTTTTTAATTAAGTATAACGTATTTTTAGTTCAGTCCAACTTAGTTCAAATTTCTAATTTCACCCCTTATTATATAGTGCATGAATGTATTGCACCGGGGGAGGGGGGGGACTATCATATCCCAATCAATTTTAGTCCACCCTAGTATACATTTTTGCGTTAGGTCATTGTCTAACATATGGATCATGATTTGCACCACTTTGGACACACTTAGTCCGAGCTTGTTGAGAAGATTTTGGTACTAAAATAAATAAATAAATAAATAGAAAGGTTACGGTCACCATTGTTAATTACCTAACCCTTGATATTGGTAGTGTCATTATCCTAATTAATCAATGCTTCGAGAAGCTTGCTACACCCCACTCCAAGTTAAATTGTAATGGGAAAAAGGCACTCGGGACTATGAAGAAAAAGTGAATTAAGGAGAGGAATTGGTAGTTTATAGAGAGTGATGTCATCTAGCTACCAACCACCAACTACCACCTTTCTTTGTCTCCTTTCTTTGTAATTTTTCAATCGCAAATTATTTTGAGCAAGTTGGTAGACAAGCTTTAATTGGCATGGGCCCCTCCTTATAAACTTGAACCATTGGTGTGAGCCCTAGCTAGAAAAACACTTGGATGAGGTTTTTTTTGCCCTTCCCAAATAAGGATGAGTAATGCTACAGTTACAATCAAATGCTTACAACTTTCACCCATTGCTGATATTTGGATCATGGTTCACATGTCAGCACATAAATGAGTAATTGTAAAAGGATTGTAAGCATTTAGTAGTAGACTTAGTATTATTGAATAAGGATAACTCATCTCGATCGGGGATAAATAAAGTGGCAACCCTCAATGTCAAGCTCAAGTAACTAATGTGCATACAAACACGAAACATACCACATATGGTTGTCATGGAGCCCTATTCTTCTCGCACCATCCATTCTACAACTATTAATATTTAGTTTGCTAATCTCTAGTTTGGAGGTCCACATTTATTGTTTTATTTAGGATCTGTTTAAATCAATACAACTTCAAAGAAATATGAAAGTGAGACTTATACCCTTGTATATGTTATACACATGTTCTTATTTTGAGTTATCAATAGTATTTGTTTTTTGTTTTTCGTAACTGCCCAATTTTACTTTCTTTCTTTTTTCTGTTTCTGTTTAGATAAAACCATCGAATTGTAATTGGTTCCTCCCAAATTAGTTTGCAAGTAAAAATGACATAGAGAATGAGGATAAATAACAGAATTTTGTCCGAAACCCTTCAATTTTAACATGGTTAAAACGTTAACCAAATGTTGAAAGTGGTTTTTCTTATATGCATGTACAGAGACAACGATACTCTCGTCCAAGGGCGGACCCACCTTAAGGGATAAGTTTGGGCTTGAGTCCACCCTTAATTTTATATATATTTTTTCTCAAAGAAGTCGGTCTATATCTCAGCCCACCCAGTCTACTAGCTCCGGTTCAAATTTTTTGGTTCCGTCCTCGCTCTCATCTCAATTTCAACACGCCTACACAAGTTTGAATTGGGTACTCATGATTATCTTACCTTGACAAGTACGGGATCATTATCTTGCATGTATATATGGTACAATTACTCATAGTGAGCTAGGGTGCAACAATGGTATCGAGCATGAAAATTCCTAATGAACCAGAGACGGAACCGAAAGCTAGATCGAGACTGACATGTCCTCCCCATTGATCTCAGCCCCCCGATAGCATGGGATCCACGCTCGGCCAACAAGGAGCCAACACGTGGCACGGTCTAGCCTTTGCGGTCCCCTCTCGGACTGTAAGTTGGCGTTCATTGAACATATTTGGATTTTGAGTACAAGACCGAACTTTACACCTCTCAATACATAAAATTTTATGATACAAAATCAAGTTTAAAAAATAGATTGAAAATTTTTGAAAAATTATTTGTCCAAACAGATTTCGTCAGACTGTTTGGCGGAATTGGAACATGCAACTATAATAATGCTAGAATTTTCATTAAACTTTGAAAAGAAAAGACATGTTACTAGCTAAACTATACTTCAGAATATTTAGGACAGTTACATTTATCCATCAAACATTGGTATAGCTTTAAGTGCCTCGCTGTCTAATTTATATATATACAAAATATCCACAGACAAATACTCACAACCGTCTGATTGATTTCCGACGGTTTGGTAAAAATTGGATTTGTATAAATTCCTTCAGAATGTTTTGGGACATCTAAAAATTTTAAACTATGTTCTCCTTTCTGTTGAATTTACAAGACGGCTGCCGGTTTTGCTTTGAGACTATATAAAAAAAAAAAAATAAATAAATAAATAAATCGCACTAATAGTTGGATTGTTGCAAAATTCTTTCCTCTGCGACTCCGTTAGAGGGAGACTCCTTTAGAGAGAGCTAATCCAAATTGGGTGCGTAGCAATGTTTTAAAAATTGGACCGAAGATCCACTTCTGACGAAATAGCGACGTCGTCATATAACGTCGCTAATTTTAGAGACATCAACGACTCCAAAAATATATGTCGTTGTACGTCGTTATTTACGACGTTTAGTAACTACTAGCGACTGTACTTGGTTTTTTTTAAGAATAGTCGCTAAAGACTTTTATAAAGTCGCGATACGTCGTCGAAGTATTGATTTAGCAACGTTTGGCGAAGGTTTTACCGAAGCTGGTAATTTTTTCATTAGTGACGTCATAAATGTAGCAAGACGTCTCTGAATTTTTTTTATAGCGACGTTAGCGACGTACGGGTCAGACGTTGCTAATTTATTTTCAAAATTCCGGTCGGATTTTTCTTTCTGTCCATCCTCACTCCAAAAATTTTCCAATCTTTTCCACGCCGACGACCCCCACTTCCGACTGTGCTCCTTCGCCGACCCCCCTCCTCCTCCACCACCGCGAGCTCCTCCTCCTCTCCGGGCTACTCCTCCTCAACCGCCTATGCCGACCTCATTCTCCTCTCGGCCATCCCCTTCCTTGGTCAACCCCAAGATCAGGTAAACCCTAACCCTATATCTCTCATAGCTATTTGACATGGACACAACACAAACACGAATACGACACAAACACATACACTGACACGACATGGGACATGGCACATACCGTAACCCCAACCCTATCTCTCTTCTAGTTAGCTATCTGAGTTTAAACACAGCCTTGGCGTATCAGCATCGTGTACAATACGATGCAGATCTCGTGTCACTCCCCGTTTCCGGAATGCGTATTTTTATACAAGAATGCGTATTTTTATACATGTGCAACTCATGTATATTTATTTAGAATTTATCATGTATTATCCTGTACTTAAATTCCCTTAAATTCATGTTAATTAATTTTCTGCATTTTATTTCCTGCAATTTTATTCCTGCATTTATTTTTGTATTTTATTTCCTGCTTTTAACCTCTGCTTTGCTTTCGGGTTGCATTGGTTGGACCCGACCCAATAACCCCACCTACCACCCTTCCCTATTTAAAGCTTCCATCTCATTCTCTCTCCTCATAACTTTCATTCTTTACCATTACTTCTTCTTCTTCCTCTCATCACTTCTCCACCTACCAGCAGTAGCAGCAGGCAAGTGCAATCTTGCTTCTTGCTTGGAGAACCATTTTTATGGTTCATTATTCTTCCTCTCACGATCCTGAGAGAGTTTAGTACTTAGTATTTTTGATTTCGTTGGCTTGTTTCTCCCAGATCTAAGTTTTTTGTGTTTTCGGTTGACCATGGGTTTGATCTCCCAACTTGGCGTGTATTCTCGGTTGTCCATGGGTTCTGAACCATGGAAACTTCATTTCTGGCTTGGGACGAAGGTTCCTGAGTCACGCTCACGTTCTTACGTGTCTGCGTGTATTTTCAGTCACGCTCACGTTCTTACGTGTCTGCGTGTATTTTCAATCACGCTCACGTTCTTACGTGTCTGCGTGTATTTTCAGTCACGCTAACGTCTTTACGTGTCTGCGTGAATTTTGAGTCACGCTCACGTTCTTACGTGTCAGCGTGTATTTTGAATCACGCTCACGTTCCTACGTGCCAGCGTGTATTTTTAGTCACGCTCACGTCTTGACGAGCGTGCGTGAATTTTCAGTCACGCACACATCTTTGCATGAGTGCGTGAATTTTCAGTCACGCACACGTCTTTACGTATTTGCGTGAATTTTTAGTCACGCACACGTCCTTACATGTCAGCGTGAATTTTGAGTTACGCACCATCTTTGCATGCGTGCGTGAATTTCTTATCACTTTTCACACTTACCTTTCACGTCCATTTTCTACGCTCACTTTTCACGCTCACGATTGAGTGCGTGAATTTTCCTTCACGCTCACACTGTGCGTGCCAACATGAATTTCTTACCACTTTTCACGCTCACTCCGACTAGACTTGTTGGCGTGACTTATTGGTCTTAGCGGGACTTGTTGGCGTGACTTGTTGGCCTTAGTATAACCTACTAGACTTGGCGTGACTTTCTAACCTGGGTGTTACTATTTGTTCTATAACTTATTCATTTAATGATGGCATGATAATTCTTCTATTATATCCTTACGCCTTTTTGCATGAACTTGATAAATCATGATAGGTTAATATTGATAATACAGATTGTTATGTGTCATGTGTCTTGATTGATCCATGGATACCCAGTAAGGCTGGAACTTAACTCTGAGGAGTTATAGACTCGACCCCACTGAATACTATTTGATTTTCATGCCTTGTCACCATTGATAATGATTGTGACATTGACTAATAATTGATCATGCGTTCCTAGTTGGAACTAAGAGACTGGCTAGTCGTCTTATTGAATTGAATGAATGAGACACGTTCATGTAATGAACTATTGCAATCGATTAGCCGATCCCGAATATTGGCATACAGGCACATGCAGGTTTCAAATTATTTATTTATTTATTTAGTTATTTATTTATCTTACAAAACAGCATGTGTACTTTATGGTCAAGGCATGATTACTCCGTGGTTAGACTTGATTGTTGTATTACGCTATGTAAGACCTACAACATAGCCGCACGGGTATCGTTGTAGAGTTGCGCATATCGTACCCCGTACAAAAGTACTCATTTGAATGACCATGATCCACGGCATGGAATTTCGCTTAACATAGAGGCTTTAAGTTAAATAAAATAATGATAGCATGGAGAGAATGGATTCCCGAGTTCTTACATGGCAGCCCTCTTGGGACTAGTAGTGCCCGACAGGCCGGCTGGTTCCCACAGATACTGTAAATCTGTCACACGGACAGGGAACGGTATCTGCTTATATTATTAAATTGTACATGCTATATTAACGGTGGACGTCCCGCTGGGACTCGTCTAATTACATGATTGGCGTAATTGATTGACTGGATAGACTAGCTTTGCTCGCACATAGTAAGAACTGAGGAATCCCTATTTGCATTGTCACTCCCCATTCCCGGAATACGTAAATTTTTGATTTTTCATGTATATGGTATCTGGCACCTGTATCTTTATTGCATTTATCCTGTATTTGTAACTGGCCATGGCATGGAACAGTATCTTGTGGCGGATTAGTGTGCCACCCCTTGTCCTTGTCTGGTTGTAGGCGTGGTTCACTGTTTCGATGATAGAATTTCTGAACCGTGTTGTGGTTAGGATTTTATTTAATTAATTTAATTAGTTGTATCACGTAACAATTAACATGTCATTAGTCACATGGTTAGAGCATGTTTAGGGCTTAGGGTTTTCTTAAGCCAACCCCTATATATATTGCATTTATTTAATATTTATCACGCATTTATTCCGTGTCTAATTTTTTTAATTTTATGCTAATTATTTTTCTGTAATTTGTTTCTGCCTTTACCTAGCTATTGGTTTATTTTGCTCATGTTGAACCAACTTGGTTTAACTTGGTTCAACATGATAAGCATGGATGGTCTAGATTGTGTAGGAAGGAATGGATGGTGGGAGATTAACATGACTTGCTATTTAAATCCCTCTTCTATTCTCTCTCCTCATAACTCTCATTTTCTTTCTTCCTCCACCAAAACCCTAGCTATTAGAGAGAGGCAAGTACATCTTGCACACCATGAGGGATTTCATGCATCCCTATTTATTTTTGATCTATGTTGTTCATCTTCTCTTCCTCTACGAGTTTAGGTCTTGAAGTTCTTGATTTCCATGGATGGTTGGGTGTAGATCTAAGTTTTAAGTTTTGGTTTTCATGGTTTTGGTCTTCATATGAATTTAGGGTTTTGATCTATCAAACATTGTTGATTTCGAAATTAAGTGGTTCCATGTTGTAGAGAATTTGATTCTACTAAAGTTTGGCTTTTGAAAAGTTAGATTTCGATTTATTTTGTGGAAGTTATGGCAAAAAGAATTTTGGTTCGTTCCTATATATTCATCTGCAGCACGCACAGCATGTCGCAGAAGGCGCATGTTGCAATGAAGCGCATGTCGCAGTAGGCGCGCATATCATGTCGCGAATGAGCCGCATTAAGGCGCATGTCGCAGTAGGCGCATATCATGTCGCGCATGAGCCGCATTGAGGCGCATGTCGCAGTAGGCGCATGTCGCAGAAGGCGCATGTCGCAGAAGGCGCATGTTGCAATGAAGCGCATGTCGCAGTAGGCGCATATCATGTCGCGAATGAGCCGCATTAAGGCGCATGTCGCAGTAGGCGCATATCATGTCGCGCATGAGCCGCATTGAGGCGCATGTCGTAGTAGGCGCATATCGCAGAAGGCGCATGTCGCAGAAGGCGCATGTTGCAATGAAGCGCATGTCGCAGTAGGCGCATATCATGTCGCGAATGAGCCGCATTAAGGCGCATGTCGCAGTAGGCGCATATCATGTCGCGCATGAGCCGCATTGAGGCGCATGTCGCAGTAGGCGCATGTCGCAGAAGGCGCATGTCGCAGAAGGCGCATGTTGCAATGAAGCGCATGTCGCAGTAGGCGCATATCATGTCGCGAATGAGCCGCATTAAGGCGCATGTTGCAGTAGGCGCATATCATGTCGCGCATGAGCCGCATTGAGGCGCATGTCACAGTAGGCGCATGTCGCAGAAGGCGCATGTCGCAGAAGGCGCATGTTGCAATGAGGCGCATGTCGCAGTAGGCGCATATCATGTCGCGCATGAGCCGCATTGAGGCGCATGTCACAGTAGGCGCATATCATGTCGCAGTTGAGCCGCATGAGGCGCATGTCGCGGTAGGCGTACATCATGTCGCAGTTGAGCCACATGAGGCGCATGTCGCGGTAGGCGCACATCATGTCGCAGTTGAGCCGCATGAGGCGCATGTCGCAGTAGGCGCATATCATGTCACAGAATATGCCTATTTTGATTGTTTCTGACTATCATATGTTCTATTTTGACTGAATTGTGGCTAGAATTTCTTCCAACTCCTAACATGAATTTGTAGATCTTTTTCTTGGCTTCAAGAATATGTTACCAACTATTTTGTACTAATTATGGACTCGACCATGTTTAATGCTAATTGACTTTCATGCCTTGTCACCATTAATAACGATGGTTATCTTGACTAAATTGATCATGCGTTCCTAGTTGGAACTAAGAGACTGGCTAGTCGTCTTATTGAAATGAATGAATGAGACACGTTCATGTAATAAACTATTGTACTCGATTAGCCGATCCCGAATATTGACATACAGGCACATGCAAGCTTCAATCTATTTATTTATTTATTTATTTATTTATTTTTTACAAAAGTAGCATGTGTACTTGATGGTCAAGGCATGATTACCCCGTGGTTAGATTTGATTGTTGCATTACGCTATGTAAAACCTACAACCTAGCCGCACTGGTATCGTTGTAGAGTTGCGCATATCGTATCCCGTACGAAAGTACTCATTTGAATGATCATGATCCACGTCATGGGATTTCACTCAACGTAGGGACTATTAAGTAAAATAAAATAATGATAGCATGGAGAGAATGGATTCCCGAGTTCTTACATGGCAGCCCTCCCGGGACTAGTAGTGCCCGCCAGGCCGGCTGGTTCCCACAGATACTGTAAATCTGCCACACGGGCAGGGAACAGTACCTGCTTTTATTATTATTGTATATTGTATATATATGACGGGCGTCCTGCTAGGACTCGTCTAATTCATGCTTGGCGCACCTGATTGACTGGATAGACTAGCCTTGCTCGCACATAGTAAGAACTGAGGAATTCCTAATTGCATAATTCCAGGATAACTTGGGACTCACAATAGCAAGCCGTAGGATTTGATTGGCCGTACAAGATGATTTGTTTGTGTACTGTACCTACTCTGTTGTCTAACTGGGATGATCAGAATGTCAGGGCATGACGGGCCAACTTCTGTCCTTGTTTGGTTGGGAGGTTGGTTCGAAGTGTCGTGATGTGATGTGAATCCTAGTAGCAAGCAGAGATCTATTATTATATTCTCTTATTACTGGTTTTAATTCCCTCATATCGTGCTTCCTTGTGGTACTTGCTATTAGAGGTCTTACCTCTCTGGTTTTGCATGGCCAGATTTAGAGCCGGTTCTCGAGGATCCAGCTTACTTTCGCCTCCAAGATGGTCAACACTAGAGGGATGATCGCAGGAGGACTCGAGTGGGTCCCTTACTTCGCCATTCGTTTTGTTATTTACTTTATACCGCAGCCGTTTGGCACCGACATGTTAGTCGGATTGTCTTGTACTTACTTTTGCATAATTGTAATTAAGTCAGACTGCAGCTGATAACAATTGTGTACACCTTGCTATATCATCTGGCTATGTTTTGTAAAGCCAGATCTCAAGAACATTTTGACTGAGCGTTTGGGACGCCTTACTGCTTATTCTTACATGTTCTCTATTTCTGTTTTCTTGTTCGAATGATTGAGACAATAGATGTGAAGTGACCATAGTGAGACTTATATGTAGTATGCACCCCCTCGTCTGGTTAGACAGCATTGATCGTATTATACGGTATTCATCTACCCGTAATACGTAGCTGGCTGAGTCATTCCCCCGCTCTCCAGTATTCTGGTTCTGGGGCGTGACATGCATAATTTCATGATAACTTGGGACTCACAATAGCAAGCCGTAGTAGTTGATTGGCCGTTCAAGATGATTTATTTGTGTACTGTACCTACTCTGTTGCCTAACTGAGATGATCAGAATGTCAGGACATGACGGGCCAACTTCTGTCCTTGTTTGGTTGGGAGGTTGGTTCAAAGTGTCGTGATGTTATGTGAATCCTAGTGAAAAGCAGAGATCTATTATTATATTCTCTTACTTACTGGTTTAATCCTTCATATCGTCCTTCCTTGTGGTACTTGCTATTAGAGGTCTAACATCTCTGGTTTTGCATGGCCAGATTTAGAGCCAGTTCTCGAGGATCCAGCTTACTTCTACCTCCAAGATGGTCAATACTAGGGGAATGATCGCAGGAGGACTCGAGTGGGTTCCTTACTTCACCACTCGTTTTGTTATTTACTTTATACTTTGCCGTTTGGCACCGACATGTTAGTCGGATTGTCTTGCACTTACTTTTACATGATTGTAACTAAGTCAGACTGCAGTTGATAACAATTGTGTATATGTTACTATACCATCTGGCTATGTTTTGTAAAGCCAGATCTCAAGAACATTTTGACTGAGCGTTTGGGACGCCTTACTGCTTATTCTTACATGTTCTCTATTTCTGTTTCTTATTTGAATGATTGAGACAATAGATGTGAAGCGACCATAGTAAGACTTTCATGTAGTATGCACCCCCTCGTCTGGTTAGACATCATTGATCGTATTATACGGTATTCATCTACCCGTAATACGTAGCTGGCTGAGTCATTCCCCCGCTCTCCAGTATTCTGGTTCTGGGGTGTGACAAGGTTTTAGTGGTGGCCCATGCAGGTCTGATTTCAGACTTGTGGGGTGTTTTGATTTATAGGATGTCTCAATCACACGTGTTTCCCCCTTGATCTCATGATTCGTTATTCTCAACCCTTGCTTGACATTCCAGTATCCTTTGACTTCATTGATCCTTCATGTTCGGTTGTTTGATTGTTCTCTTGTCCCTTTTCTTAGGGGCACTTCGTCCGCATCGGTCAGAGCTGGACAACAGCAGGGGCAACATGGGCAACATGACCAGGTTGGTCAGCAACAAGGGCCAGTCTCACCTCAGGAGGCTACCCAGGAAGAAGTGATAGTGGAAGCAGCAGCTGGATCGTAGTATCCGGGTGTTCCACCACCACCAACAGTTCCACCTACCCAAGTGGACACACCAGCCCTTCTGGAGATCATGAGAGGAATGATGGCTACTCAGCAACTTCAGATGTTGGCCCAGCAGCGCATGCACACTCAGCTACAAGAGCAGAATGTGTTGCTCAACCAAGGATTACAGACGGCTTTGGAAAGAGGAGTGAGGACTGATTCAGGAGCATCAGCCCGGTTTTGCAAGTACAATCCCCGCCATTTCGAGGGCACAGAGGATGCCATCTCAGCAGATACATAGCTTAAGGATATTGAGGCTATTCTGATAGCAGCTAAGGTACCGGCAGAAGAACGTGTGGATCTAGTGAAGTTGTTACTTCAGGATCTCGCACGTGATTGGTGGAAATCAGAGGAAGTGGGCATCAGACGTCCTGTGGCTTGGGACGATTTTACTGCAAGAATCAAGACCAAGTACTATAGAGTTGTGGCGCAGTTTGAGCTACAACAGAAGTTTATCAACCTCAGGCAGGCCGGCAAGACTGTAGATGCTTATGCAGCGGAGTTCTACAGATTGAGTAGATTCGCCCCAGAGATGGTAGCGACAGAGCGACAGAGGGCTATAAGGTTTCAGCAAGGGTTTCATCTTGAGCTCTTACAATTGATAGAGGGGCACAATTACCAAACTTTTGACGAAGTATTGACGGCGATTCGAAGGCATGAGATCACCATTCAGAGGCTTGCGGTAAGGACTGGGGGCCAGAAGAGATCCACAGTCAGATTGAAGGAGGAGGGGGAGCAGCGCCCCGAACAACAGCACCATCCAATGGCATTCGTATCCACGATGTGGCGATACGAGGACCAGCACTACCACCCAGGCAGCAGCAACAGCATCAGAGGAAGAACCACCAACCCCCGGCGGGCTGTACTTATTGTGGGAAGATGGGGCACACTAGAGATGTGTGTCGGACATTGAATGGACTGTGTCTGATATATGGAAATCTAGATCATCGGGTTACCACATGTCCTATGAATTCGAGGGCAGGAGGACCAGGGCAGCAGTTTTCTGCTCTGCCAGCACCAGAGGCAGGCCAGTATCGAGGACCAGCGGTGGCAGTAAGGCCGTTGGCACAGCGTCCGTTACTGCCGCAGGCTCAGATGTTTCGACAGCAGGGGCCGCCGATGCAGCAACACCAGCATAGACCACCCCAGCATCATCAAGGTAGGGGCCAACAGCAGCATCAGGCTAGGCCGCAGCATGGAAATCAGCAAGGAGGTCGAGGGCAAGCATTCACTCTGTCCTTGGAGGAGGCATTGGCATCGGAAGATGTTGTGGCAGGTAACATTCTCGTCGCCTCATATCCCGCAGTAGCATTGTTTGATTCGGGAGCATCCCATTCATTTATATCTGCACAATTTGTGACACGGCTAGGAATGGAGTTCGAGGCATTGCCAGGGAGGTTGAATATACTCACTGGTAATGGGCTCGTAGGAGTCAGTAGAGTTATTTTAGCATGCAGCGTTGTAGTTTGCGGACATTCCTTACCCGCCCGGTTGATAGAATTTCCTGTTGGAAATTTCGACGTTATCTTAGGCATGGACTGGCTGAAAGACAGTCATGCGACAATAGATTGTCGTAGAGGGAGTGTGTCTTTTGATATTCCAGGCATGAAGAGATTCACCTTAGTCAGATCAGAGGCAACTCAGCATGAACAGTGAGTAATAACGGCAATGGAAGAAGTTCAGATCCCGAAGGTAGTTGAAGAATTTCTAGACGTATTTCCTGAAGAACTTCCAGGTCTACCACCAGTCAGAGATATTGAGTTCAGTATAGAATTAGCACCAGGAACTAAACCGATATCAGATCGGGTTTACAGAATGGCGGATTCAGAGTAGGCCAAGGTATATGAGCACATAGAGGAACTGAAAGAGAAGAAGTTCATCCAAGCTAGCATGTCACCATGGGCAGCACCAGTGGTACTTGTGGAGAAGAAGGATGGGTCATCCAGATTGTGCATTGACTACAGGAAGCTTAACGCGGCAACAGTGAAGAACAAGTACCCATTACCCAGGATCGACGACTTATTTGATCAGTTGAGCAAAGCTAGAGTTTTCTCCAAGATAGATCTTCGTTCAGGGTACCATCAGGTGAGGGTTCGGAAGAAAGATATTCCCAAGACAGCATTCAGGTCGAAGTATGGGCATTATGAATTCTTAGTAATGCCGTTTGGTTTGACCAATGCTCTAGCAATATTCATGGATTTGATGAATCGTATCTTTATGCCATACTTAGACCAGTTTGTCGTTGTGTTTCTTGACGACATTCTCGTATACTCTGCTAGTGAAGAGGAGCATGAAGACCACCTCAGGAAAGTGTTGCAGGTTCTGAGAGAGAACCAGTTGTATGCCAAGCTCAGCAAGTATGAATTTTGGTCGGATCACATTTCATTTTTGGGTCACATCATATCAGGAGCTGGAGTAGCAGTAGATCCCAAGAAGATAGAAGCTGTAGAAAGTTGGCCAGTACCCAAGACCGTAGCAGATGTACGGAGCTTCTTGGGATTGGCAGGATATTACAGAAGGTTTGTGTCAGACTTTGCAAGGCTTTCAGCACCCATGACCCGCTTGACCCGGAAGGATGTTCCATTCGTTTGGTCTTGGCAGAATGTCAGGCATCATTCGAGACTTTGAAGCAGAAGTTGATATCAGCACATATTCTTATATTGCCAGTTGGACCCGAAAGTTTTACAGTATATTGTGATGCGTCAGGTAAAGACTTGGATGTGTCCTTATGCAGCATGGGAAGGTGATAGCGTATGCATCTAGGCAGCTTCGGGACCACGAGAAGAATTATCCAACTCATGATTTGGAGTTAGCAGCAGTAGTGTTTGCTCTGAAGCTATGGATGTATTACTTATATGGTGACCGAGTGGAAATGTACACAGACCATAAAAGTCTGAAGTACATCTTTACTCAGAAGGAGCTGAACATGAGGCAGAGAAGATGGTTGGAGTTGATCAAGGATTATGACGTGGAGCTTCAGTATCATCCAGGCAAGGCTAATGTAGTAGCAGACGCTCTTAGCAGGAGAGGCGGTGCATTTATGTTAACAACACAGAGGCATATCTTAGAAGACCTTCGGGAGATGGACATCAAAGTTATACTTCCTAGTGATGTAGGAGTTCTAACAAGTCTGCAAGTTCAATCCGACTTGGTAGGCAGAATCAAGACAGCTCAGGCACAAGACCAAAGGATTTAGAAGCTTAGGACAGAGTGTGAGTCAGGACTCAGGAAGGAGATGAGAATTCATGAAGATGGTACACTTAGGTTTGGATCACGTCTATGTGTGCCTAGTGGAGATATTAGACAGGAGGTTATGGCAGAAGCTCACAGTTCTCAGTATTCTATTCACCCTGGAGGGACCAAGATGTACCAAGATATCAAGCAGCATTTCTGGTGGAACGGGATGAAGAAGGAGATAGCTAGATTTGTTTCCCATTGCTTGGTATGTCAGCAAGTGAAGGCAGAACAGCAGAGGCCAGCTGGATTATTACAACCGCTTTCTATCCCGGAATGGAAATGGGAGCATATTACAATGGACTTTGTGACCGGTTTACCGAGATCACCAAGTGGTAAGGACGCTATTTGGGTAATAGTGGACCGACTTACAAAGGTAGCGCACTTTCTTCCTTTCAGAGTAGGGCAATCTACAGAAAAGTTAGCAGAGTTGTATATGCAACAGATAGTTAGGCAGCATGAAGTCCCTGTCAGTATTGTGTCGGATCGAGATACCCGCTTTATATCATATTTCTGGAAGAGCTTACATCATAGTCTGGGTACCAAGTTAAGGTTTAGCACGGCCTACCATCCGCAGACGGATGGGCAATTAGAAAGAACGATTCAGACTTTGGAAGACATGTTACGAGCTTGCACTCTAGATTTTGGAGGGTCTTGGGAGAGCTACCTACACTTAGTCGAGTTCTCATACAACAATAGTTATCAAGCCAGTATCCAGATGGCGCCATTTGAAGAACTATATGGTAAGAAGTGCAGGTCACCGCTTGTATGGGATGATATCGGAGAGAGGAAGATGTTAGGCCCAGAAATGATTGTTCAGACGGTTGAAGTGGTTAAGGGAATTAGAGAGCGACTTCGAGTTGCGCAGGACCGGCATCGTCATTGGGCGGACCAGCATCGTAGGCCGTTAGAGTTCTCTGTTGGGGACCACGTATTCTTGCGGATCTCACCTACTCGTGGGGTCATTAGATTTGGCGTTCGCGAAAAATTGAGTCCGAGGTACGTGGGCCCATTTGTTATCCTTGATCGGATAGGCGATGTTGTTTATCGTTTATCCCTCCCGCCTTCGTTACGAGAGGTGCATGACGTATTTCATGTATCTCAATTACGTAGGTATGTATCGGACCCAAGCCATGTCCTCGATCATTCGGAGCTGGTTGTTGGTACCAACCTGTCTTACGAGGAACAGCCTGTGTCCATTTTGGACCGAAGAGAGAAGATACTCAAGAACCGAACAATTAGTCTTGTCCGTGTTGCTTGGGGTCATCACTCCTTGGGAGAGTCAACGTGGGAACGTGAGGATGATATCCGATCACGGTATCCACACATGTTTGACTCACAAGGTATATCTCTTTCTGTATACCTTGATTGTCCTGATTCTTCATGCTTGTCACCTTATGGGTAGAGCTACTTGATATCATGGATTGATGAATTTACATATATAGTACTTGCTTTTGATATGGTAAAATGATTGCTTGCTCACTAGAATTGCTTGTATTAGTTTAGCTCCGATATTTCTACCTGCTTGGATTTGAAATTCCGAGGACAGAATTTTTCTAAGGTGGGTAGAGATGTCACTCCCCGTTCCCGGAATACGTATTTTTATACAAGAATGTGTACTTTTATACATGTACAACTCATGTATATTTATTTAGAATTTATCATGTATTATCATGTACTTAAATTCCTTTAAATTCATGTTAATTAATTTTCTGCATTTTATTTCCTGCAATTTTATTCCTGTATTTATTTCTGCATTTTATTTCCTGCTTTTAACCTCTGCTTTGCTTTTGGGTTGCATTGGTTGGACCCGACCCAATAATCCCACCTACCACCCTTTCCTATTTAAAGCTTCCATCTCATTCTCTCTCCTCATAACTTTCATTCTTCACCATTACTTCTTCTTCCTCCTCTCATCACTTCTCCACCTACCAGCAGTAGCAGCAGGCAAGTGCAATCTTGCTTCTTGCTTGGAGAACCATTTTTATGCTTCATTATTCTTCCTCTCACGATCCTGAGAGAGTTTAGTACTTAGTATTTTTTATTTCGTTGGCTTGTTTCTTCCAGATCTAAGTTTTTTGTGTTTTCGGTTGACCATGGGTTTGATCTCCCAACTTGGCATGTATTCTCGGTTGTCCATGGGTTCTGAACCATGGGAACTTTATTTCTGGCTTGGGACGAAGGTTCCTGAGTCACGCTCACGTTCTTACGTGTCTGCGTGTATTTTCAGTCACGCTCACGTTCTTATGTGTCTGCGTGTATTTTCAGTCACGCTCACGTTCTTACGTGTCTGCGTGTATTTTCAGTCATGCTCACGTCTTTACGTGTCTGCGTGAATTTTGAGTCACGCTCACGTTCTTACGTGTCAGCGTGTATTTTGAGTCACGCTCACGTTCCTACGTGCCAGCGTGTATTTTTAGTCACGCTCACGTCTTGACGAGCGTGCGTGAATTTTCAGTCACGCACACATCTTTGCATGAGTGTGTGAATTTTCAGTCACGCACACGTTTTTACGTGTTTGCGTGAATTTTTAGTCACGCACACGTCCTTACATGTCAGCGTGAATTTTGAGTTACGTACCATCTTTGCATGCGTGCGTGAATTTCTTATCACTTTTCACACTTACCTTTCACGCCCATTTTCCACGCTCACTTTTCACGCTCACGATTGAGTGCGTGAATTTTCCTTCACGCTCACACTGTGCGTGCCGACGTGAATTTCTTACCACTTTTCACGCTCACTCCGACTAGACTTGTTGGCGTGACTTATTGGTCTTAGCGGGACTTGTTGGCGTGACTTGTTGGCCTTAGTATAACCTACTAGACTTGGCATGACTTTCTAACCTGGGTGTTACTATTTGTTCTATAACTTATTCATTTAATGATGGCATGATAATTCTTCTATTATATCCTTACGCCTTTTTGCATGAACTTGATAAATCATGATAGGTTAATATTGATAATACAGATTGTTATGTGTCATGTGTCTTGATTGATCCATGGATACCCAGTAAGGCTGGAACTTAACTCTGAGGAGTTATAGACTCGACCCCACTAAATACTATTTGATTTTCATGTCTTGTCACCATTGATAATGATTGTGACATTGACTAATAATTGATCATGCGTTCCTAGTTGGAACTAAGAGACTGGCTAGTCGTCTTATTGAATTGAATGAATGAGACACGTTCATGTAATGAACTATTGCAATCGATTAGCCGATCCCGAATATTGGCATACAGGCACATGCAGGTTTCAAATTATTTATTTATTTATTTAGTTATTTATTTATCTTACAAAACAGCATGTGTACTTTATGGTCAAGGCATGATTACTCCGTGGTTAGACTTGATTGTTGCATTACGCTATGTAAGACCTACAACATAGCCGCACGGGTATCGTTGTAGAGTTGCGCATATCGTACCCCGTACAAAAGTACTCATTTGAATGACCATGATCCACGGCATGGGATTTCGCTTAACATAGAGGCTTTAAGTTAAATAAAATAATGATGGCATGGAGAGAATGGATTTCCGAGTTCTTACATGGCAGCCCTCTTGAGACTAGTAGTGCCCGACATGCCGGCTGGTTCCCACAGATACTGTAAATCTGTCACACGGGCAGGAAACGGTATCTTCTTATATTATTAAATTGTACATGCTATATTAACGGCGGGCGTCCCGCTGGGACTCGTCTAATTACATGATTGGCACAATTGATTGACTGGATAGACTAGCCTTGCTCGCACATAGTAAGAACTGAGGAATCCCTATTTGCATAATTCCAGGATAACTTGGGACTCACAATAGCAAGCCGTAGTAGTTGATTGGCCGTTCAAGATGATTTGTTTGTGTACTGTACCTACTCTGTTGCCTAACTGAGATGATCAGAATGTCAGGACATGACGGGCCAACTTCTGTCCTTGTTTGGTTGGGAGGTTGGTTCGAAGTGTCGTGATGTTATGTGAATCCTAGTAGAAAGCAGAGATCTATTATTATATTCTCTTACTTACTGGTTTAATCCTTCATATCGTCCTTCCTTGTGGTACTTGCTATTAGAGGTCTAACCTCTCTGGTTTTGCATAGCCAGATTTAGAGCCAGTTCTCGAGGATCCAGCTTACTTTTACCTCCAAGATGGTCAATACTAGGGAAATGATCGCAGGAGGACTCGAGTGGGTTCCTTACTTCACCACTCGTTTTGTTATTTACTTTATACTTTGTCGTTTGGCACCGACATGTTAGTCGGATTGTCTTGCACTTACTTTTACATGATTGTAACTAAGTCAGACTGCAGCTGATAATAATTGTGTATATGTTACTATACCATCTGGCTATGTTTTGTAAAGCCAGATCTCAAGAACATTTTGACTGAGCGTTTGGGACGCCTTACTGCTTATTCTTACATGTTCTCTATTTCTGCTTCTTATTTGAATGATTGAGACAATAGATGTGAAGCGACCATAGTAAGACTTTCATGTAGTATGCACCCCCTCGTCTGGTTAGACAGCATTGATCGTATTATACGGTATTCATCTACCTGTAATACGTAGCTGGCTGAGTCATTCCCCCGCTCTCCAGTATTCTGGTTCTGGGGCATGACATCTCGACTCAAGGAGAGTCGTATACACATACTGTAACCCTAATCCCTAACCCCCTATATCTTTCTGTAAACGTCGCTGATAGTCGCTGACTTCCTACAGTTTAATGACGTTCAGCGACTCTGACCACGTCGTTGTTCGTCGCTAAGAGTTGCAGTACGTCGCTAATTTCAAAAAATAGTACCGACTCTTGTCGACACATTTAAACATTGCTAAAAGTCAATGATTAATTCATAAAATAGTACCGACTCTTACCAACACATTATGCGTCACTAAAATTGCGACAAAATGTCGGTAGACGTTGCTAAAACTGCGACATAGCGACGTCGCTAAAACATGTCGCTATTGCGGCGTTTAATTTTAGTGGTCAGCGACTTGATGAAACGCAACTAACCTTAGACGTCGCCGATTACGTCGCTAATTTCAATTAGCGATGTTTTTTTTCCAATTTAGCAACGTTTTTAAGCGTCGCTAATATGACTTATTTTTGGTAGTGATCGAACCAATATTTTTTGCTATAGGTTGGACCGGAGTTCGAATAGATTTGGTTTGGTTTGGTTTGGTTCAAATATGTAATATATCCATATTTAATTCTTAGTTTGGTTTGGTTTGGTTCTTAGTTTGTTGGTTTGATTTAATTTTACAACTATAAGATCTATCAAAACCAAAACAAAAATTAAATGGTCCAAATTTCACTTTATATATATATTTATAAGAAACAATTTTGGCCGGTTCAATTGTGAACCGGTTCACCGGTTGAACTCCGGTTTTGAAGATCCGATTTTAGTCAGATCGGACCAATTTTTTTAGCATAAATCGATTGGATCCGGTCCAATTAACCATCGGTCCGATCTGATCCGGTTCTTAAAACACTGGTACGTAGTCGTCATTATTGATATTGCATGGATGGCAAACGTGCAATCACTTCAATGGCCGAACTCTCTATCTCGATCGATTGGCAATTTTGTTTTGGTTTACGAAATTGAGATGATATATCCTTAGTACGTAAATTAGCTCAAATCATTAGTTCTCAATTGAATTGAAGTGTGGGGTTTGTTTTGGTTTTGCTTTTATGCATGCTTGCATGCATGCACCTATATATATATCTCTCTGTGGAATCTGTGTTTGGTTGCTTTACTATGCCAAACTTGATAGATAATCTACTCAGACACATATTTATAAAAGTTAGGGGGTTTGGTTAGGTGCTTCTGTCCCTTGGCCACAATCAAAAACATATTATTCCATGCACAAGCTAGACATGGACACATACTTGAATGATGGATACTATATACCTAACTAACTACAATGACACATCCAAGAATTGGTATCACTCATTTCTTTGCTTTGCTACTAACACTCACTCACAACCTTGCAAAGTCTTTTCTGACATTCTAAGAGTCATATAAAATATTAAAAAATAAAAAAATTAAACCACTCTAAAAAAATAATTTTCTTTTGACATCTTAAAACCATTTTACTACCGTTCCAAAAAAAAATAGGAAGATCTAAATCTAAAAATAGATATTTTACAATAGTAACATACACGAAGGTTAATTTTTCTGGAACATCTCAGTTTTTTGAATCATATGCGATTGCATAACTTGCCCGTGCTCATGAATCACCATGCTCACTCATTTTGTAAAGTTAATTAACTGCAACTAGAATGGTATTACTTAATTATTAGCATATATATACCCGCTTGACTTGGACTTATTTTGTGTATCGGAAGTTAGTACGAGAAATATATGTCCACTAGCGATAATATACTAGCGACAATATCTCGTGCAAGCAGTTGGCCACCAAAGTCACTCGAGATCCCGTTCTAGCGACCGACAGCGTGAAGAAGTCTCATCGCTTCTCTTCCGACATTATCGTCCTCTGCGAGATTCGAAAGTACCAGACGAGTACCGAGCTCCAAGGACATCCAGGTCCTTCGTCGGATTCGTAGAAAAATGACTTGAGTTGAGTGATTCTGTCACTATTCTATGCTCCTCAGTTGTTAATCTAGATTTTAATTGTTAGACGTGGATTGTTATGTAGGTTTGTAAAAGTGAATGTTAGTTTAATAAAAATTTGAATATTTTTATGTCAAAGTTGTTTTCTTATTTTTTGGATCTTCGAACAATTGTTGTTGCTGAGTTGTTTATTTGTTGTTTATTGCGTTCTGCTTTCTCTCTTTCGCTACTTTCTCTCACTAAAATCGTACACAAACTTGCGTGTGCCCCAATTCTTCTATAATTATAACTCAAAAGTGTAAATCGTTTTGCATGGTTGGCTCATGTATAAAGTACACACACACATGCAAAATTATATATTAACTAAAACCAAATTAAAGAGAATCCCTTGGATATTTGCATTAGCCAAAAGCTAAAGAGAATAATCTTGTCATTCCCAAAACTATTAGGTAAAGAATCCTTTCAATATTGTGGTCCATCCTAACATTGGTAGGGTATGGTTTGGTACGTTATTGATGGTATGGTTTGTTTGGTATGGTATTGCATGGGATGGGAGTGACCCAAGCCAAGTTATCCATCCATTCTATCTATGTAATAGCACACCAACCTACCAACCAATTGCTAGCCAGATAGCTCCAAACTCCCACACATGGAAATTTAGAAAAAAAAATCCAAATCCCCATCCGCGTCTAACCAACAAAAGCTAATTAGCTAGCCCCCACCTCCTCCTCCTCCTTCCATCACCTTCCTTTTGATTCGGCTACCTAACACCCACATGTCCCCCCCCCCCCCCCCCCCCCCACCCCCCCCACCCCACCCCACCCCACCCCACCCCACCCCCACATTCTCCTACGTGTCTCTCGAAACATTGAAAGCATCATGTCATATGCCCATTACCAACTTCCTCTCTCTCTCTCTCTCTCTCTCTCTCTCTCTCTCCTTTCTACCAAACCATACACTTATTAAATTTTGCTCTTTAATATTTCCACCTAGCTTGAGGCTAAGGTTTTTCTACTTATGAGTACCACACCACTCTCCTTAAACCCTCTCCCCCACTTTATTTATTTCCATATTTATATTCCTCTATGACAAGTTCCAAATGTTCGCGTTCCTTGTCTCTAGTTGGTACTTGGCAACGACAATTCTAACCATAGTTAGGCAATTGTGTGTATGTACGTTTAGGCTATAAACATGTGTAACAGGTGGATTAGACTTGCACGTCTATAGTCCCTTCATAGTATTTTTTACTATAGTACCATACTAATTAGTTCCTAGTTTTCATATAAAGTCGTTAAAGAAGAGTAATGCTATTTGTACTTTCAAATTGTCTCTTCAGACTATTCCTCCTTATGTGGCAGCTGACCAGATTGTTGGGTCAGAGTCTCTTAGTTCTAGTGTCTAGTATATGGAGACATAATGTATTCTAGCTGGATGGGTTCGATCTGACAAGAAAGCGAATTATTCATTCCAATTAACGTCGAAAGTAAAAAAAAATTAACTGGATAAAATTTAAAATCATACTACTCTTAAATCAGACAATAGTCTTAGTTAGCTATCCATGCATATATATATAGGCTAATGCTAGGTTGCGACTTGTGAGAGTTAGGTTCCAATCCACTTTTGATTTAAATTAGCGCGGTATGATACTGAGGATTGAGTCTAATTAAAGTCTATAGAGAGAAAACTTGAGCCTATATATTTGATGTTTAAAAAAAATTTTGATGTTTTATTTGCATGCCATGGATTTGTATAGAAACCGTTACTAGATTTTCAGGTTAAATTCATTTGATAATCAATAAGTTTTCAGAAGTTTTAAATGAAAACTTGATTTTTGATAACCTGTATAGTGTCATGCATAAGTAATAACACTAACCACAATTCCTGAATTATGTTCTGAAAGGAAAAAAAAGCTAAGATATATATATATATATATATATATATATATATATATATATATATATATATATATATATATATATATATATATATATATATAAAAAAAAAAATATATATATATATATATATGCCTGAAAATAACCCAAATGAGAAACTAAAAGATATCATGGTTAAACTATGAATAGCAAGCAATCTCTAAAATGAAAAAAAAAACCCTCTAAATACACAAATTTATTAATAATAACAAAATTAGCATAACATAACAAGAAAATTAACCCATGTCGTTAACAGACGTTAAAATACGTGTGAAATAACGATTTTCCCCGGGTCGAGCGGTGCCATCCAGAGGAGGGGGAGGGTGTCCGACCAGCGGAGGGAGGAGGGGGGGTGGGTCGAGTGTGGACGGCCAGAGGAGGGCCGACCAGCGGAGGGGGGAGGGTCGTCGAGGGGGACCGGCTAGCGAGGGAGGAGCGGGGCAGGTCGAGATGGACCGGCCAACGGAGGGAGGATCCAGCAATAGTCTAGGGTGGGCTGCCCCACCCTACATGTATGAGTTATGCAACCCTTATATAGTCAATTCCAGCTCACCTCAGCTCGAATTTCTGGTTGCATACCTTGATGTATAGTAAACTTAGTCAAAATCCTAATATTTTTGCAGAAATTTGTACCCAAAATTTTCCGTAGCCAAAGTGTAAAGAGTCGGATGAGAGAGTGAACAAAATTTTGACAATGAAAGCTAGATATATAGAGAGTTTTAAAGTAGTAGCTAGCTAGCCACATACGTACATACATAGATGGATACATAATTACAAAGCTAGCTAATGAAGCTACTCGACCATAGTTTAGCCAATGTGTTGCCCATCCTCTAAGGGTCTATAGTATCTGTTAATTACATGTGGATTAGTACTGGCGTTGGACGTCATTATCTGGCAAATGCAACCCTCACTCCTCCCAAACCCTAGATTGTAGCACAAGCATACCCCTCCTCCTCCTCCCATGGCTACTCCACCACCACCACCACTTCCTGATGAAGCTTTAATATGGTGGTGGTGGTGGTGGTTGTCGCAATTAGTCGAAGAATTAGAGCTAGGGAGGCTGATGGAGAGGTCCAGATTGAGATCCGGGCACCGCTCCGGCGGCGGCGGAGGAGGCGTCTCCAGCTGATCGTCCGTGCTCATCCCGCTGCTGCTCTGCCCGTCGACTTCCGCCGACGACTCCGCCGCCGCCGCCGAGACCTTGATCGCGGTTACGCTCGCATCGACGGCGGCGACGGCGGCGAAGGGGCGGTGCGTCTGGGGGTCGAGGCCGCGGCTGAGGAGCTTCCGCTTGATGTGGGTGTTCCAGTAGTTCTTGATTTCGTTGTCGGTCCTCCCCGGCAGTCGACCGGCTATGAGGGACCACCTGATCATGATCATGGGGTCAGGATGCAAGCAGCAAGCCTGATCGATGGTCTGTTGTTGTCTTGCTAAACAAGAAAAGAAAAGAAGAGAAAGTGAATATAAATATAAATTACTTGTTGCCGAGGAGGGCGTGGAGCTTGATGATGATGTCGTCCTCGTGGTCGGTGAAGTTGCCGCGCTTGAGGTCGGGGCGGAGGTAGTTGATCCAGCGGAGGCGGCAGCTCTTGCCGCAGCGGAGGAGGCCGGCGGCCTTGGGGAGGGACCGCCAGCAGCCCTCGCCGTGGCCGCGGATGTACGAGACCAGCCGCTCGTCCTCCTCCTTCGTCCACGCCCCCTTGTTCGTGTGGGCCTTCTCGCAGCAAGGAGACCTCCCCATCACTGCTGCTGTAGTACTTGTATGAGAGAGAGAGAGAGAGAGATTGGAAGAAGTGGAGGAGGAAGAAGAAGAAGGGATATATATGAGAGGAGGAGAGGGAGAGGGAGAGGGAGAGGGGGCAGATGGAGGCCCTCCTCCCATTGACTCGATCCGCTCGGCCCATTTGACCGAGTTGGTGCGAGGGGAGGGGGTCGAGTGGTTACAAATTCAGGAGAGCTGGATTTGGTAGGTAGCTTTACTATTACGTGTCTCTCCCCACTCTTCACTCCCCCCTCTCTCTCTCCCTCTACCTACATTTCTCTCTCTCTCTCTCTTATTTACCAGCCTAGCTAGCCCCTCTCTCTCTCTCTCTCTCTCCATCCAACGATAATAGTTTATAGTTTTTACATCGGCTAAGCTTAGGCCGGTCCAGAAGGTTAGATTATTATAAGCTAAATTGTAACTTGATATCCTCAACTATCACTATTTTTTAACTTGATATTCTCAACTTTTATAGGTATCAATTTGATATTCTGAAATAATTTGGATCAAATTGTCCCATCTCTTCTCCCCAACCTCCCTCCCCTCCCTACCTCTCTGGCTGCCGGTGGCAGCGGGCGGACGCGCGCGAGCGGACGACATGGGGACGCTCGGGGGTGCGGCAAGCTGGGCAGCGCACGAACGGGAGCGTTGTGCAGCGCGCGGGGGTGGACGCAAGCGGGAGCACGGGCTCGGGGACGAATAGGGTGGGTCGTCGGGGCCGGAGGCGGGCAGGGGGGCGGTCGCCGGAGGGGGGAGAGGGGGAGGGTGGGGGAGGCCGCCGGAGTGGGTGGGGGAAGTAGCAGCGGGGGGAGCGTATTTTAGGAATAAAAGAAAAATTGGATATCAAGTTAGAAATATGAGTTAAGATAGAATATTTAGTTAGTATCTATAAAAGTTGAAAGTATCAAGTTGAAAAACAGTGATAGTTGAGGGTATCAAGTTACAATTTAGCCGTTATTCTATCTGGAGCTAGTTTTGGTTGTCCATTGATCTTATTTTAAGTCAATCATGGAGGGTCACCCACAACCCTGACCTCCATTGCAATCATATGGGTCCGGAGGTTGTCCAATTTTCAGGTCTTATCTAGCTTACCTTTTGGTCGGTCCTGTCTACGGTATAATCATACAGTTCTGAACATATATAAGTTTTGCATTCGTATAGTGTCCAAAAAACCTGTAATAACATGATCATTAAAATGCCATTAAAAAACGCCCTTTTTTTAGATGTTAAAAAAGATATTGTTTTAGTATTTGCATAGAGCCATTAGAATGTAGCCAACAATCATGTCCTAGACTAGAGTGCAAAAATAGAGAAAACAAGCTTAAAAAAAAACAAGAAAACAAGCTAATTAAAAATAGTACCCATTGAATATATTTCGAAAGAATTTTTAATAATTTTGAGACCTATACAACTGTCTAGTCGGCCTAATGGTTGGGTCGAATGTGGTCAAGTGGATTGCATGCGTACTCATAAATAGGAACAAAGTTCATCACGTATGTTTAAGTTGCATATTACACATCCATTTCAAATATTAATATTATTTTTTACATAGTGTATATGATTTTTATTTTTCAGACACAATAAATTCTACACTATATTTTAGATTTAAAATAGATACGTGACACACATCCGCAAAAACTGCCACAAAGTATTGGTTGATTTTCCTCTTTTACCCCTCAACTTTAAAAAAGTCTTCTAGAAGCCCTTGGCTTTTATGTCCTTTCTGCGTGCAGAGGAGTTAATAAGTTTGGTGACCAAACCTTCGCTCCTCCTCTACTTGTGAGTCTTGTTATCAATCATTTTTTCATCTCTTTCGAAAACGTATAATAAAAGAATCGAATTAGTATATAAATTTAAAATATTAAAGTTTTAAAAATGTTCCATATGAATTATAAAAACATTGCCAATAAAAATATGGTGGAAAGCTATTTAATTAATCAAATTAGACAACATTTTTAAGCATGTAGAGTCTCTAACCTCAACATTTTTATTTGACGAATATTTTCGTCGATTATTTTAATATTTTTTGCTTGCACTGTGACGATTTATATTCGTATTTTTGTCGTACCAAAATTTTTACGTTTGTCGTACTGCTAACAAGGTTTATGATGATGTGCTTTGCCATTGCTATACGTACATATACTTGGTACGTAGTGTCAGGGCCGGCTCGGGGTGTAGGGTTATTCTATCCGAAACTAATTTTGATTGTCCTTTGATCCTTATTTTGAGCTGATCCTTGAGGGTTACCTGTGACCTCGATCTCTACTAGGGTGATGTTGATCCTTGGAGTTGTCCTAATGTTGTCCAAATCCAAAGTCTTGTTCGACTTATTTATGGCCAGCCCTGCGTAGTGTTATAATTAAGCAATATCACGTATATACAGAAGAGGCATTGTGTACGTATTCATGGTGTACATGCCACATGCCTAGCTGGTTTTGCCACCAGCCAAACCTCCTTTTAGGTTTTCTGTTTGCTCACGTGTATGCTCCTTTTCCAGCCCCACAAACATAAATACGCAACAATATGGTTAGGTTGCCAAAGGATAAAGTTGGATATGTTTGACAAATTTGTTGTGGAACTTTTAGGTTATATTTTTTTTCTTTCAAATTTATATATATTAAAATATACTTCAATTAATTAGAAATAAATATGTAAATTATACGAAAAACAGATATATTGTTCCAGATAATTCTCTACCAAAATTGTCCCAAGTGATTATGGGTTATCTATTTAAAAGATATAGATAACATCCTACTTTTGATAATTATTAGTATTTTAAGAATTACTTGAGACACCATTGACACATAGTTGCCTGTGACATCAGATCCGTCATCTCCCAACTAATATACTTACTCATAACTAATAATTAAATATTTTCAGCTACAATAAATATTCACCATCAAAAATAAATTTACTTTAAAATATTTTATACTATTTCGAATTGGTTTGCCATGCAAGTATACATTTTAAAAAAGTAAAAAAAATACAGACAAATGACACCTGCAACTCATGTGCATGACTTTTATTTTTATATATAATATAAAAAGTTCTAGGCTTCAGTTTCATGTTCCAAAAGTATAGCTCTAACTTTATATATATATAAAAAAATGTTAAATTAACTAGGAATAAAATATATAAATTATACACTTTTTTTACTAGCATAATTGTTCATTACTAATAACTACACACTTTTTAAGATGGTAGGAGGTTCTAATCTGGTTCCATGACTACGTCAAAAAATTATTGCCTTTGGAAGATGGACAACCGCTTGTTATGTGAGAGGTACTTAGGATTGGAGTTTTGTGATCATGGACTTTTCCTTTTGAGATTGGTAAGAAATTGATTCTTTGGACAAAGAAATCATTCAATCTTTATTAGTGTAAATATATACGATAATTTGTCCAGGCGACGAAGTTACCATATATGTTTTGTGTTTTTATTTGTCTTAGATCAGGTGTAGTGCATTCAGAAAAATTTCTATATGGTGCCGAACTTTAGAAAAATTGGAGAGAGAGTAACATCTTTGGAAAAATTAGAAGTAGGAGAACATTCCGCCAGACGGTCTTTCGGAATTCGAGCGGGGTTGTTTTTATTTTTCTTTCTGAACATTGTTCATCTCCGAACAACGCTGCCCCAAAAAAATATATATATATATCGCTCAAATTCCGCCAGACCGTCTGGCGGAATTTGGACACCCCGTTCAAATTCCGCTTTCAAATTCCTCCAGACCGTCTGGAGGAATTTGGACGAGTCCAAATTCCGCCAGCCCGTCTGGAGGAATAGTCTCTTACTTCTAATTTTTCTAAAGCTGTTACTCTGTATACAATTTCTCTAAAGTTTGGTAATCTAAAGAGAATTTTCTGTAGTGCATTTGTATTGTTGACTTCTGTTGGATTTCTGTCAAAACTTTTGCTGCCGGTCAGCCCTATAATTAGTTGTAAGAGACATGATGAGATCTTAATTAATACAGCTTTGGATAGTTAGTAGGCGGCTCTAAAATTTCCTTTTTTTAATTTAAGTGACCAAGTAATCAATAGTTCATATTAATTTAAGGGAAGATTTATGAAATGCCCAAAAACTAAAAAAAATTTATGTAAAACCCACCGCTAAAAAAACTTTCATCGCGTGCCCAGAATTAGAGAAACTTATCCAAAGCGGGTTACAAATGACCCTTTTGTCCTTCCTTTTAATTTATTGGAAACACCCACAAAACTGCTCTTAAAAAAAATGTTTCAATACTCCATCTTCTTCCATACGCTGCTCACTTTCGAATCTAGGTTTTCTCCTCAAAAATCTTTAAAAACTCGTCGGAAAATTTCGGAAAGACCGGGACGAACGGCAAAAGTGCTAAAACGGAGGTCCAAGGATCATTTTTTTGCGATTCAAAAATTTCGGAAGGCCGTCTAACGATGAAACTGTTACTTTCAGTCTCCTCGACGATACGCTCATTTTGCGACAAACGGGACCTCGTTTCAACCTCCCAGTCAAAAGTTATGGCCCTCCAAAGTTTCAACTGACCATAAAATGCAGGAGAATGGCCATTCTCCGTTTAGAACACGAAAAATGTTAATTTTCGCATGAGGGTGGTCATTCTCCGTATTAGTAACACGGAGAATGGCATTCTCCGTCTTAATTTACACGGAGAATGACCATTCTCCGTGTTAGTAACACGGAGAATGACATTCTCCGTCTTCATTTACATGGAGAATGGTCATTCCAGTGTTAAAACGCAGGAGAATGACCATTCTCCGTGTTAGAAACACGGAGAATGCCATTCTCCGTGTTAAATAAAACGGAGAATGTCATTCTCCGTGTTAAATAAAACGGAGAATGGACATTCTCCGTGCTAAATTAAACGGAGAATGACCATTCTCCGTCTTAATTTACACGGAGAATGCCATTCTCCGTGTAATTTATCACGGAGAATGGTCATACCAGTGTTAAAACGCAGGAGAATGACCATTCTCCGTGTTAGAAACACGGAGAATGCCATTCTCCGTGTTAAATAAAACGGAGAATGTCATTCTCCGTGTTAAATAAAACGGAGAATGGCATTCTCCGTCTTAATTAAGACGGAGAATGAATTAAGACGGAGAATGGTCATTCTCCGTCCTAATTAAGACGGAGAATGGTCATTCCAGTGTTAAAACGCAGGAGAATGGTCATTCTCCGTGTTAGAAACACGGAGAACGGCATTCTCCGTTTTAAATAAAACGGAGAATGGCATTCTCCGTGTTAGTTTACACGGAGAATGGTCATTTACAGTGTTAAAACGTTAATTTAGTTTTTTCATGAATAAAGAGTTTCGTTCTTCTTTCAAAACGATGATAATTCTTATGGAAAAGAAGAAGAAAGATCTTCTCTCCACAATTGACCTAATCGTCGAAAAACTTCAAATGTCTCCACGATGAAGATGATGATGATGGTGATGATGATGACGAGCGATGATCTGAGTTCGACTGAAGAAAAACACACCGAACTACGAACGATTTTTGCGATCTCTGCTGAATATGAGAGCAATGGAATTCAGATTTTCCGTGAAGAAGAAGAAGACGAAAATCGCAATCCAGATCTGAGTTTTTTGAATTCAAATACATATAGATGACCAATTCGCGCGGAGGGGTAGTTTCGGTATTATAAAAATAGCACTTCCCAGCGGGTGGCATCTAAAAGGGAATCTTGGAATATTTAACGTGAAAATACTTAATTCTGGGTATTTCATAAAACTTATGCAGCGGGTGGGCATTTCTTAAAAGCCCACCCCGAAATTGGGTTTCTCAGCAATTTCCAGTTAATTTAAAGTTCATATTAGGTTGAATTAGGGTTGAGTGTCCGGTTCGTTGGTTTGAAGCGAATCGAAATAATTAAAATTGACTGAACCGAACTTCTAAAAATATAAAATCGATCTGAACCGATAATCGATTCGGTTTGTTAGGTGAACTGTTTTTATTGTTGAATGGGCTGGATTAAAATTTCTTTTTTCTTTTTTCTTTTTTGAGATGTCCGACGAAACGTACGAGACTTTTTGCTTTCCAACTTCCACAAAATAAATAGAAGTAATAATACGTGTCCGTGGTTCGATCCACCGATCTTCGGTCACCCAGCTGGATCTTATATCTCTCCTCGGTAACCACAAGAACCACTCGAATTCGGCAGCTGAATCCAAACCTAAAATTGTGAACGTAATATATTTAAAAAATATTTTCTTTATATATATATATATATATATATATATTTACTATATTTCAAAGTTGAGTCCAAAACTAGACTAGTGATTAAATTATCTGTTGTGTCCATGTTCTTCTTTCATTTGAAAACTACATGCCTCTTTCATTGCACACACAAAGTGTTTGTCCCGAACGCTAGTTAATTTATATTATGATAATTAATCAGTTAACCAAGAAAACTGTTAATATTAGTTATTTATACTTAGTAATTTTCTTAATTTATTAAACTAACTATTAAGTTTAGTTATTAGCATTTTAACTTAATTTGTTATATAAATTAATTATCATTCATTATTATTATTATATAATTTTTTACTTTTTTTAATACTTACCAAACACATTTTTATATTAGTAGGGGATTAAAAAAGTGCCCTTTCATATTTGAAAATCTAAATCCAAATCATTCTCCACTTACGATGTACCAACCAGTAGGTACCTATAAGACACACGCACAAAAACATATATGCCACCATAATTAAATGAGTAAGACAGAAAAAGAAAATCAAGACCGTTGTAATTTCAAAAGAAAATCTTGTGATTTATATTTACTCTCCTGAAACCGTCCAATCTACCTACATAAGAACCCCTATAACTGTCTCTTATATAGTCTCGAGCAGATAAGGAATGGCCTTCAGAAAGGGTATCTGTCTGAAGAACCGAGTCCAAGTCGGAAGCAAGACGGAGTCAAGGGTTCGAGTCCATGTACTTGAGAGTTCTTCAAGTGGGGAAAGCAAGTCATGGGCCAGATAGTGTATCCCTCGAAATCATTTGAGTGTCGGACTTTAAATTTTGAGACAATACAATAGTATTATCAACACAAAATTCAAAACATACAATAGTATTATCAACACAAAATTCAAAAAATAAAACAGTTAAAAAAATATAATATTCAAAATAATATATCATAATGAAAATACTAATAAAGCTGAAAATATTTCAAACCAAAAAATAAATTGGAAGTCCAATCCGCTTCTCTAATGAGGTCACACCATGTCAGATTGTCAGCACCGTTCGTCGCGAAATCTCCCATTCGAGAAGCAGCGCTGTTAAAAAATTAAGAACTCATGAGTTCCTTCAGAATTTTTCATAAAAGCGCACAGACTAAACCAGCTGTCAGTTTAGAGTACTAGTATTCATGTATCTGCAGCCTACCTACCACATCCATCTCCAATTAATAACCTTACCAACCCTTCACGAGCGCCTCTAGATTTTGTGCAAATGCCAGGTATTTCTAACCCCATATATATATATATATATATATATAAGTATTTCTAACCCCATATATATATATATATATATATATATATATATATATATATATATATATAGGGAGCGGATCGGGAGCCCCGTCCGCGGAGCCCCGCCGAAGCCCCGCCCTCCCTTAGCCGTTGTATCGCGCGGGCGGGGGCGGGCCCCACGCGGGCCCCGCGCGATCCGATGGTGCAGGGGGGGGCGGGGCTTCGACGGGGCTCCGCGGGCGGGGCCTTTGATCCGCTTCCATATATATATATATATATATATATATATATATATATATATATATATATATATATATATATATATATATATATAGGCCGGTCCAGATCCAGGATAGGATAGACCTGTTGAAATTTTATTGTACCATGTCGATTCATGAGATGAAGAACATAAATATAAATTAAATTGCGGAAGCGTACCTGAATCCATTGTCTTTGCTTGACGGGTCTTGAAGCACACGTCTCTTTATGGGGTTTGATCGGCCCTTAATAACAAAGATGAAATCTTTGTTCCTCACTTTGTTGATGGTGATACAGAAGAGAATAGAAAAAACCCTCTCTTGGTGGCCGTATGAGTTGGGAACCATAACCCTAATGAATACACATATATATAGATATGTGTGTTGTGATATTTCTAATTTAGTCCCTCATCAAATTAGAATTATCTCCGGTATCTACACATTAATTCCATGACAATTATACCCTTAAGCCAATTTTCTAAATAGACCACTTTAATTTGGCTTAATTATTTAGATAGCCCAAACACAATTAATTTTACATGTGTGGCCCCATAATTATTGAATAATTTCAACAATCTCCCACTGGACCACATATGTAACCTTATAATTGTGTTATCCTTAGTGAGCTCATAAATTGTTATCTTAATCCTTAGGGTATATCCGGACAATCTCGTCCATTAACCATATCAACATAGGATCAAAGCGGCCTTCGTTACATATAGCGTAACTAAACCATCAATGGTCACATATACCAATATAGCTAAACGACATAGATCAATGATGGATGCGTAGCATGAAAATTACACGCAATGTGATCAATAAACGTCTATTTCCAACTGGTCCTCCTTAACTTTAATGAGATCAATATTTTAACATAATGAAAACTGAATGAACTGAATTTCCATATATCTGATCAGATAAATATCCAAAATATTTTAATACATAAATGTGTCCAAAACCAAATAGCACCCAAATACATAAAATACAAACTTCTACTATATTGTCATATTCTTAATTAACACCCATATGAGCAGTATGCTCATGAAAGACCCTGGGTGATAATGCTTTTGTGAGCGGATCCGCTAACATGGAGTTTGTCCTAATGTGCTATATGAACACTATAACCATTCTGAATTCTTTCCTTCACAACTAGAAACTTTATGTCAATATCTTTTAACTTATACAAGTTTCTGTTGTTATTGGAATATAGTACTGCTGATTTATTGTCACACCATAATTTTATGTGGTCTTTCAACACCGTACTGTAGGAGCAGCCTTGTGACAATTTCGTAACCATATTTCCTGAATAGATACCCCACAGCATGTTATAAACCTTGCTTTCATGATGGAAAAAATTATGAGTGCATGTTTGACACTAATCCAAAATATATTTTCATTAGTCAGCATAACCTGATGTAGATCTCCTACTGTGTTAGCATCCAACAAAATCGGAGTCGGAATACCTTATGATCTCCAGAATTATTCCATCTCCTACAAAGAGCATATAATTTCTTGTTCTCTATTAATTACTTAAGTAGTTTGGCTGCTACCCAATGATCCATCCATATATGCTTAAATATCTGCCTAACATCCGAATTATGTACGCAATATCCTGACGCGTACATACTTGTGCATACATTATGTCACGCCCCGCTCCCGTAGGAGCGGTTGTCCTCGCTAAGGCGTGATGCCGCACGGGCCTAGGTTGCGCCCGTGCTGTCACGCCCCGCTCCCGTAGGAGCGATCGTCCTCGCTAAGGCGTGATGCCGCACGAGCCTAGATTGCGCTCGTGCAAGGCGGTTCCATAACGGCCGATTACAGCGGCGGCGACGGGGTCGTCGCACAGAAGTCCTAAGCAGAAACATTGAATCATTGCAGCGGAAATTTAAAGAAGAACACATGAACACAAGTGACTCAAAAGAAGCTCTTTATTGATATTGAATACAAGATTACATTTGTGGGCGCAAGGCCAAATTACAAGTCTCTCGTGCTCACTTTTCTCTCATTTTACAAGTTACTCTGCTCTCTCTCATCTCTCGATACAAATGCTTGAACCAGCGGAAGCTTCGGAAGGCGATGTCCATACATTATGTCCTGTATAAGTCTTCAATCCACGCGGCCGCACGCTTCGAATCGCTAAGGAACTCCGTGCCTCAACGCATCCAAGCGAGCTCCGTGCCACGAGCTTCTACCTGTGCCTGCACATGAAACACTGTGTGGGTGTCAGTACCACTGTACTGGTGGAGTGAGCTCCTCACCCACCCATACAAAACCTACACGTTTCATTTACTTTGTGCAACATTAACCCTTTTACGATTGTCTTTCTATTCTTGCCTTAGGATCAGTTTTAGGACCGGCGCCTTAGCGCATCTTGTGTATCAGAACCATCCCGTGCTTGCAATGTCAACGTTGACTCATACTTTGTCTTTAGACCACTTCTCGTGCCAACAACGTTAACCTATCTAGTCGTGTTTGCCTTACGGCCATAATCAGAGACGCAACTACACGAAATACTCCATTTCCTTGCCTCTAGACCTTGCTCGTGCTTGCATTGTCGACGCACCGATTTATACATGTCCTTCGTGCCAAAACTCTGGAACGTAACGACTCGGTCGTGCCATACTCGATTCGTGCTTCAATATCTCCGAGGCAGTGCCGCCTCGCTTAGTCTCGCTTACACTTGTGTTGTGACAACGCGATCGTGCCTCATATTTCGAGGCCGTGCCCAATAACTCAACGTAACTTCACACAACTCGCCCTACGGCCCTTTTTGACTTAACTCGCAACAACTCAAGCCTAACTCATACAAACTCTATGCCAACAACTTAACACTCGACGCCACATCTCGTGCCGAAACACGTCGCATTCGCTGTAGCCAAATCTTAGGCTCAGACATTGTGTCTTTTTAACTCATACATATTCAACTCAATCCAAAGGCACCTACGCGGATTGCCGCCCGTGCCGAAACATCTATATGAA
Organism: Iris pallida; assembly: GCA_029216955.1. Classification (NCBI taxonomy): domain Eukaryota; kingdom Viridiplantae; phylum Streptophyta; class Magnoliopsida; order Asparagales; family Iridaceae; genus Iris; species Iris pallida. The sequence continues at coordinate 28,007 of JANAVB010031819.1, read as the reverse complement.
TGGTCACTGGCCTAACCAGCCATTTTGGACGTAGCCTGGCAAACGGGACCCTTGCACCGCCGGTTGCGATCCTCGATGCAAGTCCCCGTACTACCAATTGCCTATTACCCAGCTCGGCTACAACCAGTTTCTTCCTAGGCCGAGTCGGTCCCGTGGCCCCGGATTGCCGCTCGAAGAAACCTTTCCCCTTGTCGACAAGTCGTCCATGACCACGCGCCTACGCTAACTTCTAGACTTAACGTAATGCATGGTCTCATTATTATCACAGTTCCTTTGTTTTTACTCTTTCCACTTTTCGTACTTCCTTTGCAGAGCCCCTAAACCAGGGTTGCCTCGGCGACTAACCATCGCTTAGACTTAACATTCTTTGAACTCAGGGAACGGCTACTGCATAGCCTTCCGACTTAACTTGAACATAACGTGTTTTCTTAAGTATCGACCGACCGTGGCTAACTTTCCACTGAACCAACCGTGGCTCATGCCTCTAAACCGACTCGTGTTCTACGCAACGCTATCGCCCAAGTCATACTTCATATGATGGGCCTTGGGGTCGTAGGACTATTTATCTTGACAACCGCAGAATGAGCGGGACAGCACGTAGAATAACTTAGGTCGACCGGCATAACTTTGCCTAACTCACTCAAGCCTACAACTTAACCCAAGGGACGAGCAAAGGCTATGCCAAGCCTTGCGGGACAGGACCGAACATGCTTTAGCAAGCATTTATGCGGGCGACGCCTATGACTTAGGCTAACTCTCAGCTTTTGCACCGAAGACCAACTTTCCTTCTCCCAAGCCACGGGACGAAGGACCGAGTGTCATTTTCAAAGCACGTCGTGCACCAACTCTAAGCCGACCGTGGGACGTTTTCCATGTTCTAACTCATTTTGACCCGTCGGGATTATTCTCTTAGCTATGTGGATTCATCTCTTTTATTATTAAGCCTACTTGTGCAAGTTGAAAACACGATTTATTATGTGAAGGCAAAGATGAGGCAAGTTCACCGAAACTACCCCACCTGTGCGAGGAGTCGTCTCGGACGAGCGAGCCTTCGAGCAGCCGTTGCAAGGCTAAGTTCCAACGCCATCGGCATTTCGATTCCTCCGATTGACTTTACGAGACGGGGCACTACACGTGCAAGGCCAAGTCCAGAAATGGCCGATTTGAGCTAGGCTACAGAGTCGCACAGAGTGTCCCCATTTGCAGCGGAAAGTAAACGAACACAAAATTGAAGTGAATTCAAACTCTTTATTGATTTTCAAGAAGTTTACAAGCGGCGCTAGGCCGATATTACAATTCGCTCAAGCTCTCTCTCTCTGAAACATAAAAGGCGTGCCAAGTGGCTTACAAACATGGAATGATTCATGGCGATGTTCCGATACATTATGTCATGTATAGGTGCTTCAGCTTCTTGCAACGTCCCGAGGCCCCGGAAGTTGGCTCCGTGCCTTAACACGTTCGATGAAAGCTCTGCACCCGCCGGCGTCTCCTGCATCCTGCAAGCAGACTGTGGGGTTATCAGTACATGGTTATGCACTGGTGGGGAGGCTAGCTCGCCCACAACGCTATCATTACCAAACACGTTCCATTTACTTTTGTGCACCGCTATCATTCATTGTCTTTCTAATCTTGCCTTAGGATCAATTTCAGGGCATATGTCATAACCTATCCCGTGTTGCCAAATTCAAGTGTCGCATGAAAATACATGCACGACTTACCCATACTTACCGTCCGGCCTTCCCTGTCCAACGTAAACCAAGTTAGTCAACAATTCATATGAAATAACTTAATGTAGTTCATGAAAGCATTCAATGTAAAGTGCGTGTCCTTGCCTCGGGTTCTAGCATGTCATAGGCACGTTTTCTAACTCGTTTGCTCGAAGTACTCTTGATCGTTTTGTGTGTTATATTCAAGCCTATTCAGAAGGTGCTTTGTACAGTTAACTTAGACTACTTTGATTTCAATGCAAGGACTTGCACGTGGATTGCCACCAGCAAAGCCTACTTAAATCTATATGCACCGGTCGCTGGCATCACAAGCCATTTTGGACACTTCCAACCGTGGTATTTCAAAACTTAGCGTAGGGTGGACTGGCACACACCCCGTTAGTCTCTTAAAATACCTCAGCACTTACGTCCCCCGGGTGGCCAAGTCCGCACCCAGGCATGCCCGTAAGCCTCGACTTGGTTCCGCCTAGGCCGGCCACGATCCTCCCTTTGATCATGCCGCGGAATCCGTATCACCCGTGCACGGGTCCGTCCACGACCATTTCGTATTTTATCATCATAGGCTAACCCTTAGCCACAATACGTTATCGACCAGGTTGGCGTCCGTGCAGCGCGGGTAGCTATCCCCGTTGCACGTGCCCGTCACACCTGTCGCTAACCATTTCTTTCCTTCTTATCTTTTATTCATTCTTTCTTTTCTTTCTTTCACTTGTCCGTTTGTTCATCGATTCATTCACGTATTCATTCTTTCATTCGTTGATTCATTCATTCACTTATTTGTTCATTCATTCATTCATACATTTTGCAACTCCCCGTGCGGGAGTCGCCTTGGCGACCCATCGGTCCCATAGTCTTTTAATGTTGCTAAACTCTACTCGGAATGACTATGTTGATAGTCTCCCCGTTTCATTGTTGTAAACCATTCATTGTTTTCATTGTTTGAACGCATCAGAGACGTAAACGTAAGCTTGTGCCTTAGCACGAGCGTGGAGCGCGGTACGAGAGTTCTCGTATTTTCCATGTTCCTTTTCATATTCTATACAAGCATACAAGATGGGATTAATCCCTTAGCTAGGTGCGTTGGGTAATTTATTAGCATGCGCGGTGTTATCGCCTAGCGATTTCAGTGATAGTGTCCATATTATTATGTGTCTAGGCTAAGCAAAGACGGGTTCATCGGAGCCACCCACCTTAGCGATGTTCGCATCGGCCGAGCGATACTCCGAGCGCGCATTTGATAGTCTAAGTCTGGATTCATCTTTGACGGGCCATTGTAAGTCTTGCATCGATTCGCATCGATACTTCATCGGGTCGACACAACTCTTCGAGTCGACGGCTCGTATGAGTCGTTACACTTGCCGTTTGAATCGGGAGCGGGTCATTACATAATACACCACTCAAAACAAGTCTCGTCCTCGAGACTTCCTTAGTGCAGGTCATCCTACCATTCCTTAACTTGTGTCATCGTGTTTTATAGACAATTCTATCGAACGGCTCTATCGTTCGATGTCATCGAACCATGCTCGGTACCTTTCCAAGTTCCGTGTTGCATACATTTGGTCGATTTTTATTGGATAACTTTTCATTCATTTAGAGTTGATGGCACTTATTCAATTCAAGTGTTTCTTCGACTTGGTTGCTTTTTCGACGTATCATGGGACTGGAATGGTCGCATGAGGTGCGTTGTAATTCGTCAAACGTGAGAGACGTAAGCTGAGGCAACTCACTCATTCGTTCATGTGCATCTCAACACCCACTTGCAGCTGCATTCTAGTTCATCATATCGCTGAGTTTGGATCGTGCACGTATCCAAGGCATCCCTCGAATACGTACATTTCAACCAAGCTTAGCGACTAGCGAAGTCGGACAAGCTACTTGTGATAGTTTTGATTTGCCGATCGCTTTGCTAACTTCGATTTAAAACCGAACTCATGTGTGTATCACATATCGTTTATCTCGGTCCTCGAGATGATTCGATTCGCTTCTCAAGCATTATTGTCCACGAAATCAGTATGATTTCTTCTTAGCGGGGTCGACCAAGCCTAAGTAATTTCCGTCCGATTCAAAACCAAGTATTACACCATCATCAAGTATTTTTTCCTATCAACGATTCAATTCGTTATCCCAACTTTTACTTGCGCATCATCCATCCCTATCATTCCCTTCGTTTGGGGCCGATCTTGTCGTCGTTCACGCACACTCCCAGTTCCCCGTCCTACTCTAAGTCTTGTTTTCCCCAAGTCTATCGTCCGTCCAGACGATACTGTAAATGCCATCGCACATGTTCAATCACTCGACATAGGGTCGTTCACCTATCCGCTAGGTCAGCTCACAAGGTTATAGTTACACGTTAGGTCCGTGGCTCGTCGTGCAAGGTCGTTGCACGATGCTCTCTCCAAATCCTATGGTCAAACCATTTGTTCGCTTGTACGGGAGTTTCTACCCAAGTTCGTTTCACTCAAATTTTTAAACATCGAGCATGATCACCTAATTCGCATCAAGACTTACGTTGCACATATTCAATTCCGTTCAATCACCAGTTCTAACCAATTCGTATATTCGATCATGAGGTCATCCAGCTCGTCAATACATTGCGCCCCAATCTCACGCGAGTCCAATTATCTACGGCGGTTCATGAATCACCATGCAACGCTCCCGCGGAATAATCATTCTCATCGGGGCGTAACTCTTGTTTGAGTTTTAGACTAACCCATTCTCGATACGCGGATTGGACCTACTCAATCCTCAAGTTCAATTCTTCAAGCACACAAATTCATTCTCGAGTCCACCTTCGCGTTAAACCATAAGTCGAAGCAATCAGATTGCCACGCCATCCAAGTTCAATCACTCCCGCTGTATGAATCACCATATCAGCGCTCATGCGGAGTGATCGCCATAATCCGATGCGACATATGTGTGAGGCTGGAGTTGCGCTCGCATAAGACAAGAATGTCAACGTTGTGGTTGTCAACGAAGCAAATCCAAGCATTCACATTTTTATCCAAGCCAAATCAATTCGACAGTCTGACCGTCATGCGTTCAACTAGAAAATCCTCGAGCCAAGTCTATCTTTTCCTCGACATATTTTTAACACCCCAAGTATAGCATCCAACGGAACAATGACATTTGCACGATCGTCATTCGCCGATTCGGAGTACCCCCGAGTTATCGCATATCGATCTTTGATACGCCTCAATACCATCGACGATATGCGTAACCTGACGATCTTCCTTTGCAACCGATTTCGAGTCGTGCGTTGATGTTGTTGTCCGAGTTGGATATTCCATAATTTTATTTAATATTCAAGATCAAGTTCAACTGCTATTCCTCAAGCTAGTTTCAAGATCGTTGTTCAAACTCAAGTCACAATTCATTTGAATCAATCCGAAATTGTACGCGCGATCCTCTAAGTTTCCTCGATCAAGACCATTTATTTTCATTCATTGTTCCGAACCATTTTCTAACTCGCGTTGCCCATTGACAAGTTGTCCAGCGTCATCTCGTTCGGGACTTTTGAAGTCACAGCCAACTAAGCGTGACACGTTCTAAGGCTTTGCGCGATCGCATCGCTTGCTGACATACTCGTACGATCCGTAAATCCTTTAGTTTCGCTCGAACAATTTCTATGACGTCCATACACCACTCAGGGTTCGAGCCACTCGACTAGCCGTCGACACTCATTCTTATTCTTCTCCGAACCTATCATATACACCACTCGGATTCAAGCCATACGATCTAGTCCTCAATCACATTCGCGTCATGCGCTAAGACATCCTTCAGATTCGTTCGACGAATCTCTAGCGTAATCGCTCACGTCGCATCGACGTACTAAGTCGTTCATACTAATCCTCAAAATCCAAGCCAATCTTTCGTGCATGCCTAAGCGTGAACTCGATAGCGTTCCTATCGATATACACTCTAAGTGTAGCTTCTTTTTCGACCGAGCGGTACTTGATATCGCTCGCAACTCGATTGCACCAAAAGTCGAGGTGCGCGACACGCGGCACAACATAACCAGAAGGCCGTGTGCATAGCTATCCCGTGCGGACCATATTCGAGTTTGCACGCTCACTTATTCTCGCTCGAGCGATAATCGATTTCACTCGCAACTTAGCCAAAAGGCTGCATGCATAACCATCCCATTCGAACTTTCCTTTGGTCTCGTGTACTCGTCCGCTATTGTCAGCGTAAGCTTATTCAAGCACGCACTGCGTTTGCTAACTCTTAGCATCGGTTCCTTCCAACTCAAGTTCGTCGTGGTGGCACAAAGGCCTTCGCTTATCGATCCCGTCCAACCGAGTACCCGTACGAGCTTTTGAAAATATTTAGACTTATTGTATGGAACATCCCAAGGCACAACGAGAGAGAGCGTACACTTCTTTTGTTTCCAAAACCGAGCTTTCAAAACTGAGAGAATCGAAATGAAGTCTAAGGACGTAAAGCCGTGCTCTGATACCAGTCTGTCACGCCCCGCTCCCGTAGGAGCGGTCGTCCTCGCTAAGGCGTGATGCCGCACGGGCCTAGGTTGCTCCCGTGCAAGGCCAAGTCCAGAAACGGCCGATTTGAGCTAGGCCACAGAGTCGCACAGAGTGTCCCCATTTGCAGCGGAAAGTAAACGAACACAAAATTGAAGTGAATTCAAACTCTTTATTGATTTTCAAGAAGTTTACAAGTGGCGCTAGGCCGATATTACAATTCGCTCAAGCTCTCTCTCTCTTTGAAACATAAAAGGCGTACCAAGTGGGTTACAAACATGGAATGATTCATGGGATGTTCCGATACATTATGTCCTGTATAGGTGCTTCAGCTTCTTGCAACGTCCCAAGGCCCCGGATGTTGGCTCCGCGCCTTAACACGTTCGATAAAAGCTCTGCACCCGCCGGCGTCTCCTGCATCCTGCAAGCAGACTGTGGGGTTATCAATATATTGTTATGCACTGGTAGGGAGGCTAGCTCGCCCACAACGCTATCATTACCAAACACGTTCCATTTACTTTTGTGCACCGCTATCATTCATTGTCTTTCTAATCTTGCCTTAGGATCAATTTCATGGCATATGTCATAACCTATCCCGTGTTGCCAAATTCAAGTGTCGCATGGAAATACATGCACGACATACCCATACTTACCGTCCGGCCTTCCCTGTCCAACGTAAACCAAGTTAGTCAACAATTCATATGAAATAACTTAATGTAGTTCATGAAAGCATTCAATGTAAAGTGCGTGTCCTTGCCTCGGGTTCTAGCATATCGTAGGCACGTTTTCTAACTCGTTTGCTCGAAGTACTCTTGATCGTTTTGTATGTTATATTCAAGCCTATTCAGAAGGTGCTTTGTACAGTTAACTTAGACTACTTTGATTTCAATGCAAGGACTTGCACGTGGATTGCCGCCAGCAAAGCCCACTTAAATCTATATGCACCGGTCGCTGGCATCACAAGCCATTTTGGACACTTCCAACCGTGGTATTTCTCAACTTAGCGTAGGGTGGACTGGCACACACCCCGTTAGTCTCTTGAAATACCTCAGCACTTACGTCCCCCGGGTGGCCAAGTCCGCACCCAGGCATGTCCGTAAGCCTCGACTTGGTTCCGCCTAGGCCGGCCACGATCCTCCCTTTGATCATGCCGCGGAATCCGTATCACCCGTGCACGGGTCCGTCCACGACCATTTCGTATTTTATCGTCATAGGCTAACCCTTAGCCACAATGCGTTATCGACCAGGTTGGCGTCCGTGCAGCACGGGTAGCGAGCCCCGTTGCACGTGCCCGTCACACCTGTCGCTAACCATTTCTTTCCTTCTTATCTTTTATTCATTCTTTCTTTTCTTTCTTTCACTTGTCCGTTTGTTCATCGATTCATTCACGTATTCATTATTTCATTCGTTGATTCATTCATTCACTTATTTGTTCATTCATTCATTCATATATTTTGTAACTCCCCGTGCGGGAGTTGCCTTGGCGACCCTTCGGTCCCATAGTCTTTCAATGTTGCTAAACTCTACTCGGAATGACTATGTTGATAGTCTCCCCGTTTCATTGTTGTAAACCATTCATTGTTTTCATTGTTTGAACGCATCAGAGACGTAAACGTAAGCTTGTGCCTTAGCACGAGCATGGAGCGCGGTACGAGAGTTCTCGTATTTTTCATGTTCCTTTCCATATTCTATACAAGCATACAAGATGGGATTAATCCCTTAGCTAGGTGCGTTGGGTCATTTATTAGCATGCGCGGTGTTATCGCTTAGCAATTTCAGTGATAGTGTCCGTATTATTATGTGTCTAGGCTAAGCAAAGACGGGTTCATCGGAGCCACCCACCTTAGCGATGTTCGCATCGGCCGAGCGATACTCCGAGCGCGTCTTTGATAGTCTAAGTCTGGATTCATCTTTGACGGGCCATTGTAAGTCTTGCATCGATTCGCATCGATACTTCATCGGGTCGACACAACTCTTCGAGTCGACGGCTCGTTTGAGTCGTTACACTTGCCGTTTGAATCGACGTCCCGCTAGGGCGGTGCGGGTCATTACACATTAGACTCCCTACAACTGATCATGAAGAAAAAATCTGTTGTATTTTCTTAATTTTAAAGCTAACCTTAGGGCACTTATTGGAGACTGAATTTGTCTCCTTTAACGAGAGGTGTCACCTGGTTTGCATTGAACACTTCAATCAATATACAAAACCAGAAAATTATTTCTACTCCCACTGAACTTGTGATACACACAATCTTCAACATTGTTCATCTCAAAACCAAACGAGATAGTCACTTGTTAAAACTCAAAGTATCTATGACGAGAAACCTGCTTGAGTCCATAAATAGATTCTGTCAGTTTACGAACCATATTCTTTGGGTCTTCTGACACAAAGTTTTCTGGTTGTACCATATAAATTATTTCGTCAATGTTACCATTGAGAAATACCGTTTTGCCATCCATTTGATGTAGCTCAATATTAAAATGTACAACAAGTACTATGATTGGTTTAAAAGAGTCTTTCAAAGAAACCGAAGAGAAAGTCTCTTTAATAAACAATCCCTTCCTCTTCTCTTGAGGTTGTTGAGTTTGTTCCTCAGAAACAATTACCTTATCTTGAATGAGGGGTGCTTTTATGTTGTCTTGTTGAGGTAGCTCAACATCGACTTATAGAGGTAATTCGACATTGTCTTATTGAGGCTCTGAATTCACTTCTTGATCAATGACAGGTGCAGAATCTTGCACATCGTCAAAAGTGATAGTAGGAATCGCAATCGATTCCTCCTCAAAGATAATGTCATTGACTTTATTTCTCCCCCAAACTTAACATCCTCAAAAAAATTACACTTCTCGTCTAAATTTTTTTTTTTATCTTTGTGTTTAGTACCACGTGGTTCCATATGCAAGATTTTTTTATAGGACGCAATAGTTTCAAGTGATAATAGCATGTCACGAACATTTAAAAATAAAAATAATACCAACATTATTTTGAATTTAAAGATAGATCAAACTTTATTGATCCCAAATGAACAATGGTAAATAAGATTGTCAAACAAGAAAACTGAAACTAAATTTCGTCTAAAAGACGATACAATAAAAGCTTTAGATAAAATTGTCTATCAAATCCAATAATAACTAATATCCAAAATTTGTCCTATTGCATCCACTTCTACTGACTTGCCGTCTCCCACATAGATGTGTCTTTCACCATCAATTGGGTTTCGGTAGATCTGGCAACCTTGCATAGAAACACTGATGTGAGTAGTTGCACCAAAATCTAATCACCATGTGTTTCTTAATACTGAAGAAAAATCATACCAAATTAAGAAATGTACCTTTCTTTACACGCCATGCGTGGTACTTTGTACATTCCTTCTTTACGTGTCCCGGCTTGCCACAAAAGAAACAACCATTGGCCTCAGTTTGTTGTTTCTTTTGCACTGGACCCTTAGTAGCTTCTGTATTTTTTTGCTTAGTGCCCTTATACTTGTCTTTAGGGGTGGTAGTCAAATTAGCACTTTCAGTTTATCTTGCTTCAATCTCTCTTCTTCTTGTACACAGTACGAAATGAGCTCATTTAGAGTCCATTTTCCTTTTGACAGTTGTAACTGACCTTGAACTGATTGTACTGTGTAGGAAGTGAGAGCAATACCAAATAAACGAGCAAGTCATCCGACAAGTCGAGCTTAAGTGCCTTAAGTTTTGAAGCAATATGAGACATCTCCATGATGTACTCCCTTATGTTACCTTTGCCTTTTTACTTCATGGTAATCAAGCGCAACAAAAGTGTGCTTGTTTCCGCCTTATCATTCTTTGCAAATTGCTTCTCGATTTCAGCAAGGAATTGTTTAGTATTAGTAACATCATCAGATACTGCACCCCTGAATGCCTCTGGAATACCGCGCTTTATGATCATTAGACCCATGCGGTTTGAGCATTCCTACTGCTCGAAGTTCGCTCTGTCACCAGATGAACTGCATCCTTATGAGTAGTGGGACGCTCAATCATAAGTGCAAGGTCTAGATCCATGCACCCGAGAACAATATATATGTTCTCTTTCCAGTCCTTGAAATTTGTCCCGTTAAGCATTGGAATTGAGTTCAGATTAGCAGATATTGTAGCAACACTAGCTGAAAAAAGAACAAAAAAATAAATAAACAAATATGCTCTAATTAATAACCAAGGCGTAAAATATAGTCAAACAAATTCAAATAATGGTGAACCCTATCTCAAGAACCTAGTACATCATTAATATCAAGTCTTTGGACAGTGATATTAACTGCAAGTGGTACTCTTTGTGTAATGATCAAATGTTGACAATAAGTCATGTCAAATAATAAGCCTATCTTTGGATCGGGTTATTATTCACATGTAAACCGTATAATTGTCATACATTTATCACTACAAGTTTGTATGCAATTCGGCCAAGTATTAACCTTCCTTTGGGCCGGTTAATGCTCGCATGAATCTACACACACAAACATCCAACATCCCTCATAGACTATCTACGCAAGAGAGGTCACTTTGGTGACATATTGTTTCAATGAGTCTACTTAGAATATTGGACAACTATTGCTAGTCATAAAAGGCACCAAAAAAATTGAATGTTGACTAAATTTTACAAAACTGAATCATGTCCAAAACTTTATATACATGCATATTCATAAGATTATTACTCAAATAAAGTAATCAAAAGCATAATCATGAATTTCAATTTGGCAAAATTGGATATTATCACTATAACAAAATTCATGAAATAATCTGCGGAGGATATGCATCCAAAGATAATATCAAATAATGCATAAGGATTACTTTAAATAGAATAATCTATAGAAGGTCAAATATATGCATTAACAGATTATATCAAATAACCCAAAAAAAAAGGTTACTTCAAATAAAATAATCTACTGAAGATATGCATCCAAAGGAGAACATATAGCAAACAGACCAAATAAATCCAAATAAGAGAGTACATTATGGATAATGGAGCATCATGTAGCTATATAGAAGCAATAACATATTGATTAAAGAAACTTTAATCCTTAAACTTCAAGTACGTATAACATGTGAATAACTCCAACACCATTTATATATCTTCAACAGGAACAACATTTGTCATTCCTAGCCAAAAGTAGCATCCTGAATATGTTTCCAACAACGAATCATCTACTTTGCAAAATTAATATTCCTTTTGCTACCAAAATTACCAACTTTTAAAAAAAAATTGGCAAACTGAAATAAAAATATTTAATCTGCTTTTAGGTTAAAAAAAACAACAACAGAGAGCATATTACTTGAACATAGGCACGTTCAAATTTGTTTTCCAAAATTTGCTTATAAACCAAATGCAATGAAGTTAAATCCATTGCTAAAAAAAATTACCCATTGCTTATTACATAGGCACGTTCAAGAAGGATTCGACCCAGTCTAGCAATATCAGAATATTGCCCATGATCCTTAACCCCAAATAATATATAGCTTTAAATAATAAAGAAGCAATATATAATGTCTGGTTCTATCTCAATAAAAGCTCTCATCTTTCTTGCTATACTTCAATCAAATAAAATACTATCGTCGGTCCAACCAACTAAAAGAACTTCTGGATCATAAAAAATTTGATCGAACAATCAAAACCCTAAATTAAATTAGATCTTACGATCTATGGTTCCTAAACAACAACAAAAATTAAATCTAAACCTTCAATCTCATAAATCAAACAAGGAGGCTCTGATACCACTTGTTGGAATTTTATTGTACCATGTCGATTCATGAGATGAAGAACATAAATATAAATTAAATTACGAAAGCGTACCTGAATCCATTGTCTTTGCTTGACGGGTCTTGAAGCACACGTCTCTTTATGGGGTTTGATCTTCCAACCCGCTACGGTCCTTAATAACAAAGATGAAATCTTTGTTCCTCTCTTTGTTGATGGAAATACAGAAGAGAATAGAGAAAACCCTCTCTTGGTGGCCGTATGAGTTGGGAACCATAACCCTAATGAATACACATATATATAGATATGTGTGTTGTGATATTTCTAATTTGGCCCCTCATCAAATTAGAATTATCTCCGGTATATACACATTAATTCCATGACAATTATACCCTTAAGCCAATTTTTTAAATAGACCACTTTAATTTGGCTTAATTATTTAGATAGCCCAAATATAATTAATTTTACATGTGTGGCCCCATAATTATTGAATAATTCCAACAAGTCCGAGCAACCAAGCATTCAAAATTTAAAAAAATTATATATATATATATATATATATATATATATATATATATATATATATATATATATATATATATATATATATATATATATATATATGGTCCGGATCGGAAGCATTGTCCACAGAATCCCGCGGGAGTTCCATAGTCCTCGACCGTTGTATCGTGCGAGCGCAAACACATGATTCATACGGACCCCTTGATCTGATGGTGCAGCAGAACGGAACATCGGAACGAAACGAAACAATGGCAGAACTTCATATATAAATATATATATATATATATATATATATATATATATATATATATATATATATATATATATATATATATATATATATATATATATATGAGTGCTCTAGAACCAACCGATTGGTTTTATATTATGAAACCAACCTATGTTATACACGTTGGATTGGAATTACATGGTTGAGATTAAATAACTTAAAAAGGTGGTGGGGTCTACACATTTTAATCTCAACCACTAAATTTTAATCCAATCCATAAAATATAGGATAATTCTATAATACAAAATCAGCCGGCTGATTTTGGAACATTTCTGTATGTGAGTATATATATATATATATATATGGGAAAACGGGATTATATATATATATATATATATATATATATATATATATATATATATATATATATATATATATATATATATATATTTTTTTATATATATATATATATATATGGGAAAACGGGATATGAGCCATAGGATCATACTCTTATATGAGCCATTCCAGGTGTCTTTCATGTGGACCAATAAAAATATATTGAGTTGGATAATAAAATTTAAATAGATAGAAATAAAAGATCCCATAAAAGCTTTGATAAATAATAACTTACCATATTTTTGCTTAGGAACTTACCAAATATGTTTACCTAAGAATTTAAATAGATAGAAATAAAAGATCCCATAATTATGTTAATATTAATATTAATACTAATATTAATATTAATATTAATATTAATATTATTGTTAATTTTAATGTTAATATTAATGTTAATTTTAATATTAATTTTAATTTTAATCTTCATGTTAAATTAATTTTAATATTGATTTTAATTTTAATTTTAATGTTAATGTTAATATTAATGTTAATATTAATGTTAATATTAATCTTCATGTTAAATTAATTTTAATATTGATTTTAATTTTAATGTTAATGTTAATGTTAATATTAATGTCAATGTTAATGTCAATGTTAATATTAATATTAATATTATTGTTAATATTATTGTTAATATTAATTTTAATGTTAATATTAATGGTAATTTTAATTTTAATTTTAATGTTAATGTTAATATTAATTTTAATTTTAATTTGAAGGGACAAATGGCATTATTTATATTTAAATTACTAGGCAAACTTATTTGGTAAATTTCTAAGTAAAGATTTGGTAAGTTATTATTTATCAAATCTTTTATGAGATCTTTTATTTATATCTATTTAAATTTTCTATTCCAAGTCACTGTACTTTTATTGGACCAGATTGAAGCCACGTGGGATGGCTCATATAAGACCATCTCCAATGGGATTTCTATCTTCCCTATTTCCATGGAAGAAATCTATTTTAGAAAAAATTTCTCCCAATGGTGATTTCTATCACCATTTCTATCTAGGTGGCAATGATGTAGGATGGAAACTTTCTAGGAGGATTTATACATGTAGAAACTCTCATATAAATTCTCCTATCTCTCATGACAATTATTATTGGGCCCCACACCATTGAATTTGTCTTATTATTGGGCCCCACACCATTGAATTTGTCCTTTTACTATGTGACACATAGGATAGAAATGGAGAACCATTGGGGAGCTTTTTTTTAGACCATCTCCAATGGTGATTTCTAAAATTGAGTTCTTATCCTACTTGGCATTGTACTTTAAGGAGATTTCTATCATAGTTGGAAGAGTTTTTACATAGAAATTGTAGATATACAAAAATGATCTCCAATGGTTCTCCATTTCTATCTTATGTGTCACATAGTAAAATGACCAATTTAATGGTGTGGGGTCCAATAATAATTGTCATGAGAGATAGGAGAATTTCTATGAGAGTTTCTACATGTAGAAACCCTCCTAGAAAGTTTCTATCCTACATTATTGCCACATAGGATAGAAATGGTGATAGAAATTACCATTGGGAGAAGTTTGTTCTAAAATGGATTTCTTCCATAGAAATAGGGAAGATAGAAACCCCCATTGGAGATGGTCTTATGTCTATAATTTCTATGTAGAAACTCTTCCAACTAGGATAGAAATCTTCTTAAAATACAATGCCAAATAGGATAAGAACTCAATTTTAGAAATCACCATTGGAGATGGTCTAAGAGTATGAGCCTATGGCTCATATCCCGTTTTTCCATATATATATATATATATATATATATATATATATATATATATACAAATGACCTCTAGCCAAGTGGTTAAGAGAGATGCATGCGGCCCAAGTGGTCGGTGTTCAAGCCCCAATGAAGACGAGTTTGTCACAATTACCAAAAAACTTGACTGAGAAATCCAACCGTCTTCACTTTCTTGACTCTTGCTGCTATTAAATATTAAGACTGGCACAATTAAAAAAAAGAAAGCTAAGAGTCTTTGCACATGTTGCATCATCCTACTTTCACTTTCTTTTCTTTATATAATGTTCCCCAACCTCTTCATATTCTCATTCTGAGCCCTTGTTTATGAAGGAGTAAAGGTGTGTGGGCCCTATATATATGCCAAATTTTTAGTACCGAATTTGTTCATATGAAACGTGCTAAACACGAATTAAATCTAATCCGAATGCTTTTTGTTAGACGAATTTTTGACCGAATTTTTTACCGTATTTTACTTGTATTGTGTCGATTTATACTCGTACTTTTGTCGTCCCGAATTTTTTTCGTTTGCCGAATTGCTAACAAGGATGACAACCGACAACCAATCATAAATATAACTCCATTAAAGATAGAAAAAGTCTTCTCAAAACCGAGTGGGAGGTCACGATTTAAATCACGGTACAATGTGTCCCTCTTTCGTTGGTCGGATCCGGAGGTCTACAAGTCCAATCCTTCCGTTAATGTCGGCCACTCGGTTCCACCCAGTGAAGGGTGAAGACACTTGGCATGCGGTTTAGAGTGCGATCTCCCTTTCGGTTTGGGTAGACCGACTGTTAAAGATATTATACTAGAGTTTGTAGACATGTTATATATATTTGTAAACTTTAAAAGTATAAAATTTACTAGCGACCTCCCGTGACGTAATGTTAAATACCTAAGTTTGAAAGAAATTAGGTAGGTACGAGGGTTGAAGAAGCCTTCATAAGTTCCCACCTAGACAAACCAGTAGTCAGTTTAATTTGCAGTAGTATTCGTCAGTGGCACTGGCACAGGCCAATATGGGCCAACCAGTAGTCAAATGACTGACCCGTGACTCAGTACCGACCGACTGTGATCCCCCCTCCCTCTCTTACCTAAGCTAGCTAGCTAGCTATATGTATATAGCTGACTCCTCCATGGAAATTATTAGTACTGGTTCTGATTTCTGAAGAAGACCACATTCCATATTTTCTTGTCATTTATTATTGTGTTCCTACTGCATGCAGGGGCAGACAGAGCCAAGGGATTGAATAGCGTGGGTCCACAAAGTGGGCCCCACACACCTGTAGGTGCTCCCTCGAAAGCTTATGGTCGGTTTCTTCCAAATCCTCCTCCATTACGTGACGGTGGACGTGATAAATTTTAAAATTAATATTAATATTAAAATTAATATTAATATTAATATTATTAATATTAATCTTAATATTAACAATAATATTAATATTAATATTAATATTAACATTAAATTATTTAATTAATATTAATATTAGCATTAAATTTAATTAATATGGATAAAATTGAATAATTAATATTAATTAACATTAATATTAATATTTATCATGTCATCGGTCATGTCAGATTACACATAATATGATTTAACATGTCACGTCAGCTGCCACATAAGGAGGGATGTATTGGAGGAACCAATGTTTTAAAAATCGGACCGATGTTTGACCCGGCCAAGGTACTGGGTCGGGTCAAATTGGTTCAACCAGATGGTTCAACTACTGGGTTAATCTAAGTAGTCCAAATTAATCATTTATGGACATTAATTTTTTTAAAAAATACTAATTTTTAAAAAACACCGGGTCAATCCTGAATCGGACCAGAAAAACAACCGGTTCACGGGTGAACCGGTTGAACCGGCCGGTCCGGTCCGGTCCGATTTTTAAAACATTAGAAGGAACAATTTGAAGGTACGAATAACATTATTTAAAACAATATTATAAAATTATTTTCTTTGAGTATACATATCCTAATTTTAGCATTTTTTCTTATTTTCATCTTAAATAAACAAAAGTTAAAAACTCTGTTTGCTAAAATAGTTTTAGAAAATATTTTTTTTCTTCCATAGAAATGGTGGAGGAGGCCATGGTCGAGCTCCAGAGGGATCGAAGAGTTTGCAGTGCTGGCGGAGGAAGAGGAGGACGGGCTCGGGGTTGGATGGCAGACGCGACTCCTCCTCCATGGTAGGCCCGGCCTCGACGCCTTGTTTCCCGTTCATTATTGTCAGGTTCCAAATTCAGAATTCCAGATAGATTTTCACAAAATCACACCAAGGGCCAAATTCCACCGAATCTTTTCCATCATAATCCCTATTAGATTCTCCTCAGATTAACCCAATTTTGATTAAAAATCGAATTTAAATTTGAAGAAGAATCTGATCTGATTAATTTCAGGAAAACGATATATATATCTGGAAATTGCTGAGAAATCCAATTTCGGGGTGGACTTTTATGAAATGCCCACCCGCTGGATAAGTTTTATGAAATACCCAGAATTAAGTATTTTCACGTTAAATATTCCAAGATTCCCTTTTAGATGCCACCCGCTAGAAACTGCTATTTTTATAATACCAAAACTACCCCTCCGCGCGAATTGGTCATCTATATGTATTTGAATTCAAAAAACTCAGATCTGGATTGCGATTTTCGTCTTCTTCTTCTTCACGGGAAATCTGAATTCCATTCCTCTCATATTCAGCAGAGATCGCAAAGATCGTTCGTAGTTCGGTGTGTTTTTCTTCAGTCGAACTCAGATCATCGCTCGTCATCATCATCACCATCATCATCATCTTCATCGTGGAGACATTTGAACTCAGATCTTCAATTGTGGAGAGAAGATCTTTCTTCTTCTTTTCCATAAGAATTATCATCGCTTTGAAAGAAGAACGAAACTCTTTATTCCTGAAAAAACTAAATTACACGTTTTAACACTGGAAATGACCATTCTCCGTCTTAATTAGGACGGAGAATGGCATTCTCCGTCCTAATTAGGACGGAGAATGCCATTCTCCGTTTTATTTAAGACGGAGAATGCCATTTTCCGTCCTAATTAACACGGAGAATGACATTCTCCGTTTCCGTCTTAATTAGGACCGAGAATGTCATTCTCCGTCTTAATTAGGACGGAGAATGGCATTCTCCGTTTTATTTAAGACGGAGAATGGCATTCTCCGTCCTAATTAACACGAAGAATGGCATTCTCCGTGTTTCTAACACGGAGAATGGTCATTCTCCTGCGTTTTAACACTAGAATGACCATTCTCCGTGATAAATTACACGGAGAATGGCATTCTCCGTCCTAATTAAGACGGAGAATGGTCATTCTCCGTTTAATTTAGCACGGAGAATGGCCATTCTCCGTCTTAATTAGGACGGAGAATGCCATTCTCCGTTTTATTTAACACGGAGAATGATATTCTCCGTTTCATTTAACACGGAGAATGGCATTCTCCGTGTTTTTAACACGGAGAATGGTCATTCTCCTGCGTTTTAACACTGGAATGACCATTCTCCGTGTAAATTAAGACGGAGAATGTCATTCTCCGTCCTAATTAAGACGGAGAATGGTCATTCTCCGTGTAAATTAAGACGGAGAATGTCATTCTCCTGCATTTTATGGTTAGCTGAAACTTTGGAGGGCCATAACTTTTGACTGGGAGGTCGAAACGAGGTCCCGTTTGTCGCAAAATGAGCGTATCGTCGAGGAGACTGAAAGTAACAGCTTCATCGTTAGACGGCCTTCCGAAATTTTAGATTCGCAAAAAAATGATGTTTTGACCTCCGTTTTAGCACTTTTGTCGTTCGTCCCGGTCTTTCCGAAATTTTTCGACGAGTTTTTGAAGATTTTTGAGGAGAAAACCTAGATTCGAAAGTGAGCAGCGTATGGAAGAAGATGGAGTATTGAAACGTTTTTTTAAGAGCAGTTTTGTGGGTGTTTCCAATAAATTAAAAGGAAGGGCAAAAGGGTCATTTGGAACCCGCTTTGGATAAGTTTCTCTAATTCTGGGCACGCGATGAAAGTTTTTTTAGCGGTGGGTTTTACATAAAACTTTTTTTAGTTTTTGGGCATTTCATAAATCTTTCCTATATATATATATATATATATATATATATATATATATATATATATATATATATATATATAATTTTTATTTTTATTTTTGAGGTGTCATTTTTCTAAGTTGGACCGTGATTCAAAGCCATCCAGCCGTCGGATTCGAATCCGAGACCTATGCTCGGACGGCCCTCCGCACTACCACTAGGCTAGTGCCTTAGGGACTATATATATTCAAACTCTTTCAAAAACCAAATCTACAGTGAAATTCCTGGATCTTTTACGCGCACGACCATGACCACCACGAACTGCCTGTCACCGTCGTTGAGCCGCCGCAGTTGCCGGCCAGTTACTGTGCAGATAGTTGACAATATGGATGCTAACAGGACAGATAAAATAACATAATGATATGATCTGGGTTAACCTCATTTGTCTGTGTTTCTACAAGGAAGCCTCCTTCTGAAGTATTTGTCCATGTCAAAGCTAATTCCCGGAGGAATCTGAACAGGTTTTGTTAGAAATAACCTATAAAATTGAGGAAGACAAGAAATGCAGGCATTATCTACTCTTCTTCAACGAAGTCAGCTGAAAGGTAGCTTACCATCAAATACGCATACCAGCAATAACTGATCATCGATACCAACTCATCTGCTAACGAAAAATAGCATGTTCCATTATATGAAGCTATACCACAGTACAAGTATTACATTTATATTACAACACAATCTATGATACATGCCAATCTATGATACATGAACTTATTGTCCCGCGGACGCTCTGAATTCACACATTATAGCAATACATGAGATTTGCACAAACAAGAACAACATATATGGCTCACTTCACACTGAATCAGAGAGCAACAGATATTCAAAGGCAGCTACTTCGATGATCAAAGAAACAAGATGACGGTGTAGCTATGTTTGGCTGGTATTTCAGGCCCAGAAGGAACGATTCTTGATTGCATACTTGCTGCCACCCTCAAGACCCTCCCTGTAGACAAGTGTCCATTTCTCGAAAGTACACTCGACGAAGTCATAGTAACCTCCATGGAGAGACAGTGTCCCTTCGCTCACTCTTTTCTCTATCCACGGGTAAGTGAGCAAGTTCAGCAGTGACCCATTAAGCGATCCTGCAGAAAACATCTCCAGTGAGTACTGAGGCAACATGTTGGAAATCGACTGCATATATCTGTCTTTGACTAGGAGCACAGTGGCCTCGACTAAGAAATGGAAGAATGAGTCCAAAAAAGTGTAGCTGAACACATGTTCAAATTAATAAGAGTTACATTGAGCACAATGCTAAACTAAAGTCCTTAGGGTAAAGATATAAGCAACCATAACCTGACGTACATCATGATTGCGATGTTCGTATGCAATCTACAATCTACAACAAGAGAACCTTTCCTACAAACTAATAACATGTCTAGGTCCAAATTCTTTGGAAATATTATTGACAAGGGATGGGCTTGCCTAACCATGTATGCCAGTTGACAGGTGAAACAACATAATTATACGACAACAGATCAAAACGCTACGATTATATAGAAAACGTGTGGGTGAGTGGGTGACTGTATATAATCAGTTTTTTTTTTCATGATTGTTATACGTTGTTAGTGAAAAGACTTGTTGGGTGTCATTTTAAAATTTCAGTTATATTGCACCAGGGGTATTGTACAGATGACAAAAATAACGATAGCAATTCAGGTAAGTACTGTACGAATCTGGCTCATCGAACCAGAACCGGGCCATATTTGGGGGCCACACATGGTTGACTTCTTAAACTGCAATATAAAGGTCGTATGCCGATTCCCCTCACATGCTTGACTTCTTAAACTTAAACCACTGTTTGGAAGCTTACAATATACATCAAATCATAGCAGATTAAGTAAACATATGCTTGAAAAATAGATGAGGGAATGTCTTTAACACAATGTTTAAGCTATATATATGATATTGATTATTGACTGTGTTCATCTAGACCGCATAACTGCATAAAAGCATTGAAGATTGCCATGCAAATTGTCAGCAAACTTTGAGAAGGTAAAATTAGAAGTTAGGTAACACAGAGAACAGCATAAAGGAACAGGTTTGCAGGTAAAAATGTCATCATATCTTCTAAGAAGGAATAGAGGAACCACCTTCTCGCAGTGTCTGCATTGCTTTTCAAAGCTCAGATTCCCAGCTGCTGCTTCTGTGCTCAACCTTGCACTCTTTGCTATAGAAACCCAATCACTAATAAGGCTCCTAGTTAGACAAAAGATACCAATAAGTAATGACTAGATGTGCCATAAAGGAGTATTACAGTTGAAAATAGAATCTCAAACGAAAAGTACAAATGTATGAGCCAATATCTGAGGACTATTGTTACCTGGAACTATCATCTCTTTTCATACTCATAAGAGCACGAATACCCCCACAGCGGCTATGTCCAACTACTAATATATTAGGAACCTGCACAAGGTACCACATATAATGCAATTTCGGGAATGATGAGAAAACATTTCCGCTAAAACATGTGAATATGTAATGCCTAATAAGTTGCAAATTACAAAACATTCACTACAATCATTTCTTACCTCGAGAGAATTTACAGCAAATTCAAGCGCCGCACTAGTTTCTGAGGACCCATGCTTAAAGGAGACGTGAATAGAAATCAATAATGTATAACAGAACTGGCATTTAGCAAATTATACAAGAGGCACCAAAATATGCGGTTTAAAACGTTACCTGAAATGGGGGCACCAAATTTGCTATATTCCTAACTGTAAAGGCTTCTCCTGGTTGAAACCCTAGGATCTTAGAAGGGCAAACCCTTGAGTCCGCGCAAGCAATTACCATGAACTGCATTAAAATAAAAAGTTAAGCATCCTTACATTAGAACTATCTACCAATGAAATCGACCCGGGATATGGCCAGAAAACATATAAATTGGGTGAAAGAAAGAAAGAAAGAAAGAAGAACCCAAATTCTACTTTGTTGTATCACCTTAGGCGCTTGACCTTGGGCAAGATCATAATAGTGGATTGCATCATCCCTGCTCATGGCATTATATCCATCAACTAAAGAACAATTTATTTCCCAGTTGACACAACTGTATGAAATGTTAATACTTACAGGTAGTTATGCCTTTTGAAACTCATAAACCTATGCCTCAGTTCCTCAAAAGGATCCTGGTCACGATCATTTTCTTCTACTCTCTGTCTATCATTATCTTTAAACTCTCGAATTAGGCGACAGGGATCTCTCGCAACCTTAACTATTGAAGTTCTTCCCCTGCAGTTGATTGACCTTAGTCATGTTCAGTGGTTTAAAAACACAGTAAAGAAAAGAAAGGCCCAACAAAGTCTGTGTTTCAGGAAAGCCGAGAGATAAAACTTAAATAATCATAGAGATCATAGTATGCACAATGCATGAACATGTTTCAATGATATAGATGCAATCATTATCAGATGAATTTTGCATGTCACCAAATCAGACTTGTTTAGACTTGAGAGGAGCATGCCAAATACTAACAATGGTATCCTAGTTGTCTTTATCAGGCTGAGTAATTTGAATGATATTTAATTTGTGTTAGATGGACATCATCAATATGAGGTCAGTAACAACATTATTGTCAATCAGGAATTGGAATGGTGATCTTGCCATTGGAATAATTGAAATTTTGTGGGAAAAATCTAGTACATCAACCTGCTAAGGCATGTCAATAGAAAGGCAGATTGTTCATAGACTGTTTGAGCATGTTGGATAACCTAGACAGACCAAGTTGAGTAGATGATTCAACAACAACAACAACAAAAACCTATATCCCAAAACTCTTGGGGTCGGCGTGTTTGAACTCATCTTTATCCCAAATTTTGGGGTCGCGCTTTTGAATCCTCTCTTCAATTCCGCTATGTGAAAGGTCATGTCCTCTGCATGCTAACAAATTCATATCATTCTTTAACACTTCAAACTCTTAAGCCATGTTCCTCTAATCCTACCTCTAATCCTAGTGGCTTCATTAACTACTATATTATCGCTCTCCTTACTGGAACATTTATGGTCTTCATTGTACATGTATAAACTATCTAAGTCAATTTCTCTATCGTGTTCTAAATTGATGTAATCTCTATCTTCCACTGAGACACTCATTTTTTTATTCTATCCTTTAATAATTGTCACTCATCCATCTTAGCATTCTCATTTCGGCTACACTAATTTTTTGACATATTTAATTGTCGAACATTCTGATCCGTAAAGATAGTTTGTTTATGGCACTCTTGTAGAATTTTCTTTCAACTTTTAAGGTATCATGCAATTAAAAAGTACCAGAAGCACTAATCTATCTGAACTATCTTATTTAATTCTATGCATGACGTCATTTTTACATTCTCACTCTCTCCATCATGTTGAATGATGTTGAGTTATGTGTTGTGTTGTTTAGTCCCACACGAGTAGAGAATAAAGAGGACGCTAGTTATCTCCTACATATATATAATCTTCACTATTAATAAATCATCCAATTACTCCATCTTACATAGTATCAGAGCCATACCATTAAAAAAAAAAAAATCTTTCTGCCCCCCCCCCCCCCCCCCCCCCCCCCCCCCCCCCCCCCCCCCCCCCCCCCCCCCCCCCCCCCCCCCCCCCCCCCCCCCCCCCCCCCCCCCCCCCCCCCCCCCCCCCCCGAGCAGCCCCCTGCTATTGTTCCAAAGGTTTACCCTGAAGAGGAATTATTGTTTTATCCCGGTCACAAATAACAGCCCCCTGTAAGGGTGCCCTCCCTGCCGAGCCAGTCCGATACAAATGGTTTATCCTAAATATCAAAAGGTATCACTCTTATATATCTCTTGTCATCTATATGGACTCTCTCCTCATTTCTCTTTGACTTCGGTTTGAAATTACATTTCATATATTATGTTCTTGTTCTACTAATTCTATGCTTCAATAGTACATTCAAAATCTCTATCCTTGATTATCAACTACATATATGGGTTTTCTATTATAGGAGGATGTCTATTAAATCTCACTCAAGAGCATGAATCGCATGAAGGTCTCCTTTCAATGCCGTAGAATAGAATTTCTAAATTATCTCTACAAGAGAAATAATATTGATGAGAGATCGAAAAGACGATACTCCTAAAGACTAAAACCTCATAGGCCTTGCTACATAGCTGAGTCTTGTGTGAAAGCTTATGAATTAGACATCAACGCAGGGCACGGGTAAAATATGATAAAGACAAGATGCTACAACTTTTAAAAACTAGAACACGTGTATGTCAAGGATACAACAATTCACGTTCACCAAACTAAACATGAGCGAATAGAAGTATGAAAATAATGAGAGAACAATTTGCAATTTCAACATATTGCACGGTAAGCATTACAAAGTTCAATCTAGGTTCAATGCTAACCTCCACCGCACGGAAAAGAATACATAAATAGAATGTGATAGGATCCTAGTAAGCCAATATGATACTATGAAATGGTTAGATTCTTTATATGTATACATGCTTTCTTGTATCCATGTAATGTCAAATCCATGGTGTATGTAGGTCTGCAAGAAATACTATTGCATGGATACGAATTCAACACAATAGAGGACAAATTTTGGAGTGTCATGTTGTATTTGAGTTTGGAATGTGTCCAGTACATGTCTGACACACGTGACATGGACAACACCGATATTTGAAGTTTTCGTGATTGGACATGAAGGTTAACGACACATGGGCCTTATTGTCAGGCATCTTTTTTATTCCATACTCTTAAAATGACAAAATAAGCTACTAATATTGGAGATATCTTGGTTACTGGTTACGTTTCGAATACCGTAATTAGTGTTTAGGACACATAAGGTGTATCAAGCTATGGGAGGACATTCCAGCACGTATCAAATAGAGGTGAATTCACCTCCTTTGAAGTTCATATTGTTGGAATAATATAAATATTTAACCATCTAACCCTCATCATGACTCTTGAGTTGGTAGAGGGTCCGGGATTTTAACATGGTATTAGCAACCCAAGTTCTCGTCTGGCGCACGTTTCATAAAAAAGTATACCGTTGTGCGAATCTAGCTCTCGGCTCGTAAATAAAATGGACATTTGATCGATGGTGCATGTTGTTAGAAATATACAACCCTTACTGTAACTCAAATCGAGGGACTTCAACATGCCTAAACCCTCATCGCTACTCTAGACTTGGACTTTAGCATGCCTCCTCATCTCTCATCAAAACTCTAAGAGGTACAATAGCAGGGAGTTTAACAAGGTACCAGATCCACCCAAGCTTAAACCTCTAGATTTGTGATGAGGGTTTACACTTATATAGTTATTTATTCTAATATACCCTGCACTTCAAATGCCACTTTTATGGGCCAAAGCTAGGTTCGAGCAGTGGTATCATTTTTTTTTATAAAATCCGTTGTGTCGTTTTAGATCCACCAAGGTTGAAATATCGTTTAGTGCCATTTTAATCCAGTTTCAAAAAAATAAAAATTACACTGCTGCGAGATCTTGCTTTCTCTCTCTCTCTCTCTCTCTCTCTCTCTCTCTCTTACCCATAGGACATCAGACCTACAGGGGCGTAGCAGAGAATTTTTTTCTTTCTTTCTAGATAGATGTATTAAAATATTATAAGCATATTACATCAACGCTTGGGACAAACATTTCATATGCCAAAAGCAGCATCTTTTTCAGACAATCAGTGCTCATTTTCTTCTATTGCGCAAGTACAGAGCTTGGAGAAATATTTGAGAGAATGAATTCTTGGATATTTTTTCATCTCACAGTAGACGCTATATAAAGGGATTTGTATTATCATATATAATTGTATTCTTATATGATAATTATTAAATACAATATATCCTAACAAGTATTACCATGACTCGCACTAACACTCCCCCTCAAGTTAGAGCATAAATATCGACCATGTCCAACTTGTCCAGTGAGTCATAAATGCTTTCTTAGAACCATCTTTTGTAAGAACATCTACCAGTTGCTCTTTAGTAGAAACAAAAGAAAGCTAATAAATTTAGCATCTAGCTTTTCCTTTATAAAATGAAAATCAACCACATGCTTAGTGCGATCATATTGTATTGGATTATGTGATATCTCAATAGCTATCTGATTGTCACAGTACAACTTCTTTATACTTTTAGGTTTAAATTTCAAATCTTATAAGAGATTTCTCAACCACTAAAGCTCACAAACCTCATGAGTCATGCCTATATACTCGGCCTAAACACTTGAAATTGTCACAACATTCTGCTTCTTACTCTTTCACGTCACCAGATTACCTCCAACAAAGGAGCATATGCCAACCTCCTATCTGTAATACAAACATCCCAACTATATCTGTAAAGCCACACATCTCCAACATACAGTTGTGCTTATAAAACACTACTCTTCTGGAGCTGACTTCAAATATCTCAAAATTCTCACAACAGCATCCATATGGCTCTCACTAGGATTATGCATAAACCGACTGACAACACTCACGACATATGCAACATCTGGTTTAGTATGAGCTAAATAAATCAAGCACCCAACTAACCTTTGATAACGAGCTCGATCAGTGGGAACATAATCGGGATACTCTGCTAGGTGATGATATTGCTCAATAAGAGTATCAATATGCTTACATCTAGCATACATGTCTCGATTAGCAAATAAAGCATGTACTTTCGTTGACACAAGAAGATCCTCTCTCCCCCTAGCTACCCTAATCTCTAAGAAGTATTTGAAGTCACCCAAGTCCATCTCAAACTCAAAAGCTAAGTGTAACTTCCCTTGTTGATATTTAAGAAACAAAGTATGATATGAACTACTTTGTTTATATCAAACCTGCACATGGACTATGTAAACCTCCCAAACTAAGTACGAGGTGACTGCTTAAGGCCATACAATGATTTGTATAGTCTTCATACAAAGTAACCAAATGATGAAGTTACATATCCAGGTGGAAGACTCATATACACCTCTTCTTTCAACTCGCTATGGAAAATGCATTCTTCACATTAAACTACCGGTGGGCTAATTCAAACTAGCGGCAATCAATGGCAAGACACGGATAGTGTTCTTCTTGGCAACCAGTGCAAATGTCTCATCATAGTCTATGTCATACGTTTGAGTGAATTCCTTTGCAACAAGTCACAGCTTATAATTGTTTACCGACCCATCTGCATTATGTTTCACTATAAACACCCAATGACAACCAACTAGTTCCTTTCTCTGAGGAAGAGTTACCAAGTTCTCAAATATTACTCTTCTACAATGCCTCTATCTCTTCCTCCATCGTCTTTGACTATATCAGAACTTCCAATGCATTCTCAGAGGTACGATCTTCGATACCATGGAGCATGAGATCAGGGGTAAGAGTGATCAATGAGGGAGCAGTAGTATCTTCAACAATATTCGACTGGTCGAGACTAGTAATTCTACTGGTCAAGTTTTCTTCATTCTCAACTATAACTGAATTCGACGGTTCGACTACCATATTCGACGAGTCGAATGTCTCGGTTTAACGAATTAAAGTTAATGGATAGTGATTATAGCTTCTGTGTCGGTTCAACGGATAGATAACTTCCATACGACCTTGAAATACCTTCTCCCTGAGTTCCTCCTTCCTGCACTTCTTCTTCTTCTTTACCATGATACAACTCTTCAAAATATGATTCTCCCCAAGAAGAGTAGCACCAACTAATGAAAAATAACTCATAGCATAATATTTTCGGTTTGGTGGATGGAAACATTTATACCCCTTTTGATAGCTACCACAGTTAAGCAGTTGGAGTAGCAAGATCAGCTGTAGTGATCCTGGCCGACTACTTCGTAGAAATTCAACTCCTGTATTAACCAAACAACCGCCTTCCATTTAGGACGATAACCCTGCTTAATGAGGTACCAATTCAACTTCCAACAAGTTAGGAACAACAATGAAGTTTATTGAAAAAACTTGTTGGGGGCCATGTTGGCACAGTGGGATTGAGTTTTGTTGTTTATGAGGCGCATGAGCCTTAGCTTGAATATCTAAGCTTGAACTTCTGTTCGTCTTCTGTAGACTCTCTCGATAAACTTATCCTTGTAGATGTTTGTGAAAGTTGTAGTCAAGCTAAGAGGA
This sequence comes from Iris pallida, assembly GCA_029216955.1. NCBI lineage: Eukaryota > Viridiplantae > Streptophyta > Magnoliopsida > Asparagales > Iridaceae > Iris > Iris pallida. The sequence continues at coordinate 32 of JANAVB010031819.1, read as the reverse complement.
TCTGTCATCCTGAGCAGCTTTCTCTTGACATT
>JANAVB010031818.1:14231975-14293623 GCA_029216955.1 Iris pallida | reverse complement strand
ATTCCATTCAGTGATCAAAGATTCCAGGGTGAGTCCAGACTATACTCTACAGTGTGTTTTAAAATACCGAGATCGACATGTAAACGGCTATAGGTAATCCGGCACATCACACACTTCGCCGGGTGTGAGATGGCTATCATTCCAGTAGATTCCAGCATGTGGGTGATTCTAGAATTGAAGTATGTCTACATGTCTTACAAGTATTTCCCCTCCAGCAAGTATAAGTGAATCCAGAATACGACACGAGAATCGAGATGAGTCCAGCCAAACGTGATGATACCAGCAAGTGATTCCAGGGTGATTCCAGTAGGTGATTCCAGTAATAAAAGCCAACATGATACCAGTAATAGAGGCTAAATAATATGGTATGTGTGTCGCATACATGAATCAGAAATATCCATACGTGTTGTAACAAAGAATCACATACAAAACTAGAACTGAAGTACAGTAATTGACAAATAAATGAGAGAAATATCAGAGAATGTACTCGTCTGATGTTGAATGTCCAAGGTAAAACTTATCCGATGAGAGTGTCTGGCTCCTAATCAGAACAGATAAGTCACAACAAGTCCAAAATGACAATATGAAGTTCTACTATGCATTCTACATGATTCTAGGTTAATCTAGACCAAAGTCAACTCTTGGTCAACTTGGTCAACCCTGAAAGTCAAACCTAGGTCAACTATGGTCAAACGGTCTAACAAGTCTAAATTAGGTCAAACAAGTTATTCTAGGTCTAAACAAACTAAGTATATTGCAAATCAAGTATCCAAGATAGCTACTAACTCATAGCCTAAGTCACTTGCTAAACCAAGAACAAAACTAAACCATAAGCTAACAAGGCACACAAACTTAGTCATAATGTATATATATTATTCACATTCATATTATATACATAGATATATATAGTGTAACACCCCGTTTTCCAAATGAGGGTAATTTTGAAATTGTAATTATAATTATTATTTATTGATAATTATATTATGATTTTGGTAATTTTTAATCATTTTTAAACTATTTAAAATTATGACTTGTGATTTTGACATTTACTAGTTTGGTTTTAATTTCGAGGAATTTGTCAACCCCAATTTTCAGAAATAGGAGTATTTTTTCATTTTACATTTTGAATATTTTAAAATTTGTTTTATTATTTATGATATTGTTTTGGGATTATTTGAGTCGGGTTCAAATTCAACTCAATCCGACTTGAAACGGGGACCCGGGGATAGTTTGACTCTAGGGGACCCACACACTAGTTAGGCATGGCCCACATGATATTAATTTTAGTCCACATGATAGAAATATTTTAGTTAGAGGTTAGACTAATTATTATGGATAATGTTAGTGTGATTAGAGACTTTAGAATGACTAATTTAGCCCCAACCAATTAGTCCTTTCCTAATACTCATAGAATAGTTAGTGGAGGCATTTTGGACCTTACCATAATAGAACAATTAGCCCATATGGCCAGCCACTTTGGGAGAGGATAGGCTCAAGTTTATTTCATTATTCTCATCCACACTCTCTTCTTGTTCTTCCCCAAATTTCTAGAGAGCAATCCCTAGCAATTCTCCACCAAATCCTTCTATTTCGCCACCAAATCTTCTTCTTTCCTTCATTCTAGCCAAGGAGGAAGCTACCCAAGTTTGGGAGGATTCGGAGCTCGTTTGTGTCCTTTTGGAATCTCTACGTGTCGGTGTCGCTCCGGAAAGGCTTTTCTTCGATTCGATCTACGGGAGGTATAAATCCCTTCTCCTTTCATTTCCTCATGCATATAGGTCTATTTTGAACCCATAGGAATGACCCCCATGGTTGTATCTCCATTTGTGTCCATTTCGTGTCCTTTGGAGGTCATAGGAGTGTCCTTTGTGTTGTGGTTGTGTCCATGTGGGAAAATCCCAAATTTGGATACACTATGTGTTGTTGTTATGTATGAATGATTATTACCTGTTTAATATCATATTTTTGTATGGAGATGTGTTTCTATAGTGTCTCTATATATCTATATATATATATATATATATATATATATATATATATATATATATATATATATATATATTAGTGTAGAGAGTGAGTTCTTGATATATTATGTTATATACTTGTGTTCTTTTGTCTCAAACTACCCAAATCCGTCATGATTTTTATCCACGTTTTTAATTTCAGCCCTAAATTAGAAATGTCATAACGTCTAGCTCAAAGCTCGGTTTAATCTTCCATTTTTTTTAAAAGAAGCGTATTGAAGTTAGCTTTCCAAAAACATGTATTAATAGGCCTAATTCTTTCTGTAACTTTCTTGAGAATTATTTGAGTGTCAGCTGTACGAAAGACAAACGCGTTCTCGGTGTTTTCGCGATTCCGGGAGTTTCCGGAAACGAAAATGCGATCCATTTGAAGTTTCGGAAAGCTAACACATAGATCTATAACATACTTTAATCCTAAATTTTAATTCATGCTAAGATAGTACAATATTGATTATTAGTAGGAGTTACTATTCGGCATATGTATTTTGTGCACCCTTGTGTGTAATATAATGTTCTATTTAATTTTAACCCATGTTAATGTATATACATTATGTAATTAAATAGAGAATGCAAGCATTAGTAAATGTTTAAATAAATAATGTATGAGGTACAAGTATTCTATCTAATGTAAGCATGTATAAGTATGACTTGTAATGAATATGTAGGTTCCATAGTATGTAATGTATGGTGCATATAGTGGTGCAAGAGAATAAATAAATGATGAATGAATGCAAGCATGAATGTAATGTAATAATAGATGTAATATATGCAATATACAAGTTAATAAGATGTAATGTTCTATGTTAACACAAATCCTATATTACCTCATGTACCCCCTTACACTATGTTGACACTATCACACTTGACACATTGTTCACTTACACTTTGACACTCTTTGATATGTATACACTATGTATGCCCATTTAACCCTCACTTGCCCCTTTGCCATGTTCACATACACACACATAGCCTCTTAAATAAGTATTTATGAATATAGTTAACTTAGCTATGTATGTATATATATATATGTTAGCATATTGTGTTGTAATATATAAGTTTATATAACCATTTGAAATACCATGATTATAGACCTAATGTTGAATACCAATATATGCATGTGTATATATGTGTAGACATATATAGCTTAAAGTAATAGATTACCTAGTGTATATCCAATGTGAATTCTTGCCTATTTGAGTATTGAATAATTGCATGCTATATAGAGTTGGGTGTATGTTGGCTTGTATAGCCTTGTATTGATGTGTGCTTGCTAGGATAGTCTTGGTTAGGCCTAGTAAGACTTGCTGGATTAGGACATGACCTAGTTTGACCTAGTTGACTAGTGCAGTTGACCAGAGTTGACCAAGGGTAACTTTGGCCTAGTTTGACCTAGATTCATGTAGAATACATTGTAGTGCTTTATATTACCCTTCTGGATATGTTATGACTTGTGCTGTTCTAATTAGGAGCCAAACACCTCTCCTCGGACAGTATCTTTATCTTGGACATTCAGATATCAGGCGAGTACATTCTCTGATCATTTCATATCCTGTTTAGAATTATTTTCCTGCTTTAAATTACTTTACTTGATACTGTCACGTTGGTCACACGGATTGGTACTATATGGATCTTTTTATGAGATGTTATCCCCCTCGGGAGCATCGAATACTGCATGTTTTGTGCGTTTCATGAATCATCACGTATCTCTATGCTTCCTCTGATTCACGAATCGCTTGTGACACATGTACTCTCATGTTCACAGAGCCATCATGAATCACCTTCACGTATCACTCATTTTATGAGCCATGTGAAGTTTCACGAATCTTAACATAACTTGAACAGATCTTTGTGTATTGATTGGGGATGGGGGAGTAGAAATAGACATGTGAATATTATCCAAGTAGCTGTAGTCATGAATCACTCTCTTAGCTGTAGTCATGAATCTCCTATGCTATTCACATGTTTATATTTTACTCTAACTCACTAGTCACTATTAGTTCTCTACGTATAGTAGATATTTCTATTACAGTTCTCTCTCTGTTTACATACTGCATTTCCTTCAGTATCTATATCTTACTTTACTGCATGATTATATTTTCTAACCTGCTATGAACTGTTGAGATGTACTGTGCTCGCTCCCGTCCTGACTGGACCTGTTGATAAATTTTACAGATAGCTTGGAGGTTGCCTGCTAGCCTAGAGGAGACAGTAGAGGTTGCATAGATAGCTAGGATTTTCTTATGGTTATTTTCTGTCGTCTTGAGTTGTATTTATGTATTATTGTAGTTGAGTTTTGAGATGTATTCTGAGTTTGTATCTTAGACACTTAGACTTCTATCTGCTGTATCTCTTTGGATTTCATGTTTTATCTATCTACCATTATGCTCTACCTTAGATGTGATTGGGTTTACATTTTGCCATGTCATCCCTATTCGGGAAGTATAACTGCTTAGCCTTATACTGTTAGATACATGAGACCTAGGACAGCGTTCTACCGCCGACACTACGGCGTAGGCTGGACGTTGTTACGTTCTCGTGCCCTTACTCACAGTGGGTACGGGTCGTGACATATTTTTAGTGGTGGCCCATGCAGGTCGAGTTTATGCAGTGGTATTCGAACTAGAGTATCACTACAGCCTGCAGTAGGATTAGGATTTTTTTTGAGGTACTCAATCACATTAGAAAAAACTCCTTATCAGATCCTTTTTTCTAAATTGCTGCTTGTTGTTTCCCTTGGATATAAACTGATCTTCTTTGAATTTTTGCTTCATTCTCAGAAATTTTTTCTTGTTTTGATCTGTCTTCATGATGGTTATGAAGACATGATCTCATCGCTTCGGTTCGGGGGATACTATCGAAAGGCTGGCCACCCTTCGTCCTGTTCACCAGGGCCTCGAGACCGCAGTTTCTGTTGTGCCGACTCAGGTTGGCATTTCTGTTACATTGGAGGTGTACCTCCGTCTGTACAGAGACTTTTCCCTTCATTTTCGGTTTATCTCAGCAGCAGCGATTCATGCAGCATCAGCAGCAGAGATTTGTGCAGTATCAGCATCAGGCTGGAGGAAACCAGCAGGACGAGCTATCGTCAGGACAGTCGAGGATGCACAGACCGTTGGAGATCTTGCTACAAGTTCCGTTCTTCTTAATTCCATTCCCGCAATTGTCTTTTATAATTACCTTGAAATCCGATTCCATCTGTTCCTTGTTGATTGATTAATTTTGTCATGTTACTCTTTTGTTGTGTTTGTTTTTTTCTTCTGAGAAAATCATATGGGCTAGGTCGCCTAAATCATGGGATCTAGAATCCTCGATAGTCGTGTTATTTGGCATAGTGAGGACATGTAGTCAGATTTTGGATGTATTCTCTGGTATGAGAATTTAAGGTTTTCGTCGTCGCATGCGGCAGTGCGAAAATTTTAAATACCATGAACCTAGAGGTACGTACCTCAGTCAAGGACTCTGTAATTATCGTAGCCTTGCTCACTAGCATGATGAAGACTCTGGACAACATGATTTTGGACAGACGCATATGATTAACAGATTGTATCTTGAGAAGGTTTAAACATCATATCCTTTTGATTGTTATAAATGACTTAGGAGTAGGGATATTTAGTTTTGTAGAGCTTATTCATAGGTAGTTGCTTCATAGTATAATGGTATGATGACTTGTAGAGTATCTGTACCCTAGAGGTGATAGTTAGCATTGGTATTAGAATAGTAACCCATTGCAGATAATTCTCCTGTTATCTATAATACCAACCAGTTACACATAGGATGTTAGTATGCCTTACATCCTTGATGATTATTACTACTTTCCCTTACCTTTTCCAGTGAGGCACCCATGACCAGAGCCTGCCTTTGAGTATAGTTGTAGTTTCACCTAAGACCGAGAGGTCTATTTGCATAGATAGATTGCAGATGATATTGGCATATGGGATATAGGTTAGTTGGTATCTATAGGTCATTGTTGTATAGGGTTATAAACATGTTATTTAGCCTATACTTGGTTCAGTTTTCCATTTTAGTTAAGTTTCCTTCGTGTTGAGTTCCTTTGTGTTGATCACCTTTATAGGCAGTATGCAGACCCTTCACTAGATACCATGTCCCCTTGATTCAGACCATTCATCCTTAGCCTAGTTCTAAGCATTGTTTCAGACCCTTATAAGTTTAGTCTGCCTTAACCCTTGGTTGATCAGTCATGTATATATATAGATGATATACTTAGGATATATGTGATGGGTTGTTGTTCTTGAGCACACACACATATATATATATATATATATATATATATATATATATATATATATATGTGGTATTTATTATTCATGTGCTTAGCTTGGAGGTATTTAGTTATAGGTGACTTGATAGGATTGGGAAGTTAAGAGCTAGTCTATTATAGAGTTTCTCTTTTGCTAAATTCTAGTTGCCAACACCTAAATAGCTAGCATAGGTAAAACCCTAAGAAGTTGACTAGTTGATGACCAAGTACTTGGATGTTGAGAAATTGACTAGTGATTGACCCTTGACTATGTTTGACCTAGAAGGGGGTGCGATCATCTTAATTTCGAGGACGAAATTTTTATAAGGTGGGTAGGATTGTAACACCCAGTTTTCCAAATGAGGGTAATTTTGAAATTTTGTAATTATAATTATTATTTATTGATAATTATTTTATATTATGATTTTTGGTAATTTTTAATCATTTTTAAACTATTTAAAATTATGACTTGTGATTTTGACATTTTACTATTGTTTGGTTTTAATTTCGAGGAATTTGTCAACCCCAATTTTCAGAAATAGGAGTATTTTTGTCATTTTATATTTTGAATATTTTTAAAATTTATTTTATTATTTATGATATTGTTTTGGTGTTATTTGAGTCGGGTTCGAATTTCAACTCAATCCGACTTGAAACGGGGACCCGGAGATAGTTTGACTCTAGTGGGACCCACACACTAGTTAGGCATGGCCCACATGATATTAATTTTAATCCACATGATAGAAATATTTTAGTTAGAGGTTAGACTAATTATTATGGATAAGGTTAGTGTGATTAGAGACTTTAGAATGACTAATTTAGCCCCAACCAATTAGTCCTTTCCTAATACTCATAGAATAGGTTAGTGGGGGTATTTTAGACCTTACCATAATAGAACAAATAGCCCCATATGGCCAGCCACTTTGGGAGAGGATAGGCTCAAGTTCATTTCATTATTCTCATCCACACACTCTCTCTTGTTCTTCCCTAAATTTCTAGAGAGCAATCCCTAGCAATTTCTCCACCAAATCCTTCTATTTTGCCACCAAATCTTCTTCTTTCCTTCTCCATTCTAGCCAAGGAGGAAGCTACCCAAGTTTGGGAGGATTCGGAGCTCGTTTGTGTCCATTTGGAATCTCTACGTGTCGGTGTCGCTCCGGGAAGACTTTTCTTCGATTCGATCTACCGGGAGGTATAAATCCCTTCTTCTTTTCATTTCCTCATGCATATAGGTCTATTTTGAACCCATAGGAATGACCCCCATGGTTGTATCTCCATTTGTGTCCATTTCGTGTCCATTTGGAGGTCATAGGAGTGTCCTTTGTGTTGTGGTTGTGTCCATATGGGAAAATCCCAAATTTGGACACACTATGTGTTGTTGTTATGTATGAATGAATTATTACATGTTTAATCTCATATTTTTGTATTGGAGATGTGTTCTATAGTGTCTCATATATATATATATATTAGTGTAGAGAGTGAGTTCTTGATATATTATGTTATATACTTTTGTTCTTTTGTCTCAAACTACCCAAATCCGTCATAATTTTTATCCACGTTTTTAATTTCAGCCCTAAATTAGAAATGTCATAACTTCTAGCTCAAAGCTCGGTTTAATCTCCCGTTTTTTTTAAAAGAAGCATATTGAAGTTAGCTTTCCAAAAACATGTATTAATAGGCCTAATTCTTTCTGTAACTTTCTGGAGAATTATTTGAGTGTCAGCTGTACGAAAGACAAACGCGTTCTCGGTGTTTTCGCGATTCCGAGAGTTTTCAGAAACGAAAATGCGATCCGTTTGAAGTTTCGGAAAGCTAACACATAGATCTATAACATACTTTAATCCTAAATTTTAATTCATGCTAAGATAGTACAGTATTGATTATTAGTAGGAGTTACTATTCGGCATACGCATTTTGTGCACCCTTGTGTGTAATATAATGTTCTATTTGATTTTAACCCATGTTAATGTATATACATTATGTAATTAAATAGAGAATGCAAGCATGAGTAAATATTTAAATAAATAATGTATGAGGTGCAAGTATCCTATCTAATGTAAGCATGTATAAGTATGACTTGTAATGAATATGTAGGTTCCATAGTATGTAATGTATGGTGCATATAGTGGTGCAAGAGAATAAATAAATGATGAATGAATGCAAGCATGAATGTAATATAATAATAGATGTAATGTATGTAATATACAAGTTAATGAGATGTAATGTTCTATGTTAACACAAATCCTATATTACCTCATGTACCCCCTTACACTATGTTGACACTATCACACTTGACACATTGTTCACTTACACTTTGACACTCTTTGATATGTATACACTATGTATGCCCATTTAACCCTCATTTGTCCCTTTGCCATGTTCACATACACACACATAGACTCTTAAATAAGTATTTATGAATATAGTTAACTTAGCTATGTATGTATATTATATATATGTTAGCATATTGTGTTGTAATATATAAGTTTATATAACCATTTGAAATGCCATGATTATAGACCTAATGTTGAATACCAATATATGCATGTGTATATATGTGTAGACATATATAGCTTAAAGTAATAGATTACCTAGTGTATATCCAATGTGAATTCTTGCCTATTTGAGTATTGAATAATTGCATGCTATATAGAGTTGGGTGTATGTTGGCTTGTATAGCCTTGTATTGATGTGTGCTTGCTAGGATAGTCTTGGTTAGGCCTAGTAAGACTTGCTGGGTTAGGACATGACCTAGTTTGACTAGTACAGTTGACCAGAGTTGACCAAGGGTTGACTTTGGCCTAGTTTGACCTAGATTCATGTAGAATACATTGTAGTGCTTTATATTACCCTTCTGGACATGTTGTGACTTGTGCTGTTCTAATTAGGAGCCAAACACCTCTCCTCGGATAGTATCTTTACCTTGGACATTCAGATATCAGGCGAGTACATTCTCTGATCATTTCATATCCTGTTTAGAATTATTTTCCTGCTTTAAATTACTTTACTTGATACTGTCACGTTGGTCACACGGATTGGTACTATATGGATCTTTTTATGAGATGTTATCCCCCTCGGGAGCATCGGATACTGCATGTTTTGTGCGTTTCACGAATCATCACGTATCTCTATGCTTCCTCTGATTCACGAATCGCTTGTGACATATGTACTCTCATGTTCACAGAGCCATCATGAATCACCTTTACGTATCACTCATTTTATGAGCCATGTGAAGTTTTACGAATCTTAACATAACTTGAACAGATCTTTGTGTATTGATTGGGGATGGGAGAGTAGAAATAGACATGTGAATATTATCCAAGTAGCTGTAGTCATGAATCACTCTCTTAGCTGTAGTCATGAATCTTCTATGCCATTCACATGTTTATATTTTACTCTGACTCACTAGTCACTATTAGTTCTCTACGTATAGTAGATATTTCTATTACAGTTCTCTCTCTGTTTACATACTGCATTTCCTTTAGTATCTATATCTTACTTTACTGCATGATTATATTTTCTAACCTGCTATGAACTGTTGAGATGTACTGTGCTCGCTCCTGTCCTGACTGGACCTGTTGATAAATTTTACAGATAGCTTGGAGGTTGCCTGCTAGCCTAGAGGAGACAGTAGAGGTTGCATAGATAGCTAGGATTTTCTTATGGTTTATTTTCTGTCGTTTTGAGTTGTATTTATGTATTATTGTAGTTGAGTTTTGAGATGTATTCTGAGTTTGTATCTTAGACACTTAGACTTCTATCTGCTGTATCTCTTTGGATTTCATGTTTTATTTATCTACCATTATGCTCTACCTTAGATGTGATTGGGTTTACATTTTGCCATGTCATCCCTATTCGGGGAGTATAAACTGCTTAGCCTTATACTGTTAGATACATGAGACCTAGGACAGCGTTCTACCGCCGACACTGCGGCGTAGGCTGGGCGTTGTTACGTTCTCGTGCCCTTACTCACAGTGGGTGCGGATCGTGACATATAGGAAAGCTATATATATAGGCACATACATATATATATATATAGAGAGAGAAAGAGAGGTAAAAGAGTAAGTGAGTATGTGTGTGTTTGGCATGTGTGTGAAAGGATATGTGTTAATATTCTAAAATTTAGTGATAGGTAGGTGTATGTGACATGGGATACATGATGTCAAAGGGTGTATGAATGCATGTGTGTAAAAGGTTATAGGTTAACTCAGTTTATAGAAATACATACATACATACTTACCTTGTATACATGCATACATACATATCATGTATATTACATTTACATGATACATACATGTATACTTGTATTATATTATACTTACATTCATGCATATTAGATACTTGTATTTATATTAACATATTGCAAACATTCATTTCATTCATGCATCTATGCATTACTTACATATTTTATACATATGCATACATTGTATATTCATATCTTTTTATACATTAACATAGAGACATACAAACATACACACATCATATATTTCATACCTTGCATTACCTTACATATCATATTATATATTATCATTCATTCCTTTCATATATTACATTCTATATTACCTATATACATGTATTTCCTCCATTCATTCATGCTTGTATCATATACTCTACATTACCATACATGTTATCATTATATATTGCATTACAATATTTATACATTATGCATTCATATCTATCATTACATATATATCTTGCATTTATATCTAGCATTCATTATATACTTTCATGCATACATTGTATATCATTCTTTCATTCATGCATTGCTTATATGCATTATATTAATAGCATTCCTACATTCTTGCATTCAACCATATATATACATTAATGTAAAGAGAATATATATCATTTTATTCATCTAATATATCATGCATTACATACTCTATATTCATTTAATATCCATACTACATAGGCTCATAGGTTACACAAAATGCATATATCGTATAGTCACTCTTCTACTTAAAATCAATACTGTACCAATTGGGCATTCATTAAATTCTAGGATTAAAGTTATCTCTTCGTGTTAGCTTTCCAAAACTTTAAACGGATCGCATTTTCGTGTCCGGAAGCTCCCGAAATCACAAAAATACCGAAACACGTTCTTCTTTCGTACAGCTGACACTCAAATAATTCTACAGAAAGTTACAGAAAAAATTTGGCTTATTAAAATATATACTTGGAAAGCTAACTTCGATACGGTTCTTTTAAAAAAAACGGGAGATAAATCAGAGTTCTAAGCTAAAAGTTATGACATTTCTAAGTTGCTTTGGTTAATAAAAACGAGGATGAAAATTATGACGGATTTGACAAAAGAACACATATAGGCCAAGATACTTGGATACAAACATAGGTATCCAAATGAAACTCATTCTAACCATCCTAACTAAGATCAATCCACTCTCTAACCATCTAACTACACACACAAATAAATATATATATATGCACACAAGTGTCCAAAATAGGGATTTTTTCCACTAGGACACAATCACAACACAAAGGACACTCCTATGACCTCCAAATGGACACGAAATGGACACGAAATGGAGATACAACCATGGGAGTCATTCCTATGGGTTCAAAATAGACCTATATGCATGAGGAAATAAAAAGGAGAAGGGATTTATACCTCCCGGTAGATCGAATCGAAGAAAAGTCTTTCCGGAGCGACACCGACACGTAGAGATTCCAAAAGGACACGAACGAGCTCCGAATCCTCCCAAACTTGGGTAGCTTCCTCCTTGGCTAGAATGGAGAAGGAAAGAAGAAGATTTGGTGGCGAAATGAAAGGATTTGGTGGAGAAATTGCTAGGGATTGCTCTCTAGAAATTTGGAGAAGAACAAGAGAGAGAGTGTGGATGAGAATAATGAAAGGAACTTGAGCCTATCCTCTCCCAAAGTGGCTGGCCATATGGGGCTATTTGTCCTATTATGGTAAGGTCCAAAATGCCCCCACTAACCTATTCTATTAGTATTAGGAAATGGCTAATTGGTTGGGGCTAAATTAGTCATTATAAAGTCTCTAATCACACTAACCTTATCCATAATAATTAGTCTAACTTCTAACTAAAATATTTCTATCATGTGGGCCATGGCTAACTAATGTGTGGGTCCACTAAAGTCAACACTACCCCCGGGTCCCCGTTTCAAGTCGGATTGAGCTGAAATTCGAACCCGACTCAAATAATCCCAAAACAATATCATAAATAATAAAATAAATTTCAAAAATATTTCAAAAATACAAAATGACAAAAATACTCCTGTTCTTGAAAATTGGGGGTGACAAATTCCTCGAAATTAAAACCAAATAATAGTAAAATGTCAAAATCACAAGTCATAATTTTAAATAGTTTAAAAATGATTAAAAATTACCAAAAATCATAATATGAAATAATAATCAATAAATAATAATTATAATTACAAAATTTCAAAATTACCCTCATCTGAAAAACTGGGTGTTACAAATATTGTGTCAGACAGAGATACCCATTTTACATCACATTTCTGGAAGAGCTTACGTCATAGTCTGGGTACCAAGTTAAGATTTAGCACGACTTACCATCCACAGACGGACGGGCAATCAGAAAGAACAATTCAGACGTTAGAAGATATGTTGCGAGCTTGTACCCTAGATTTTGGAGGATCTTGGAAGAGTCATCTGCACTTAGTCGAGTTCTCATACAACAACAGTTATCAAACCAGTATCCAGATGGTGCCATTTGAAACACTATATGGTAAGAAGTGTAGGTCGCCACTAGCATGGGATGATATCGGGGAGGGAAAGATGCTAGGCCCAGAAATGATTGTTCAGACAGTTGAAGTGGTTAAAGGAATTAGAGAGCGACTTCGAGTTGTGCAAGATCGACATCGTCATTGGGCGGACCAGCATCGTAGGCTGCTAGAATTTTCTGTTGGAGACCACGTGTTCTTGCGGATCTCACCTACCCGTGGGGTCATTAGATTTGGCGTTCGCAGAAAATTGAGTCCGCGATACATAGGCCCATTTGCTATCCTTGATAGGATTGACGATATTGCTTATCGTTTATCCCTTCCACCTTCGTTACGAAAGGTACATGATGTGTTCTATGTATCTCAGTTGCGTAGGTATGTATCGGACCCAAGCCATATCCTTGATCATTCTGAGCTGGTTGTTGGTACCAACCTGTCTTACGAGGAACAGTAGATGTCTATTTTGGACTAAAGAGAGAAGATACTCAAGAACTGAACAATTAGCCTTGTCCGGATTGTTTGGGGTCATCACTCTTTAGGAAAGTCAACGTGGGAACGTGAGGATGATATCCGATCACGGTATCCGTACCTGTTCGACTCACAAGGTATATTTTTTTTCTGTATACCTTGATTGTCTTAACTCCTCATGCTTGTCACCTTATGAGTAGAATTACTTGATGTCGTGAATTGTTAAACATAGATATGTTACTTGCTATTGACATTGTAAAATAATTGCTTGCTCAAATTGCTTGTACTTAGATTAGTTTAGCTCTGATGTTTCTATCCTGCTTGGATTTGAAATTTCGAGGACAGAATTTTTCTAAGGAGGATAGAGATGTCACTTCCCGTTCCCAGAATACGCATTTTAAATACGTGTACTGCTTGAATGTATTTATTTAAATTTTATCATGTATTGTTCTGTACTTAAATTCTTTTAATTTCACGCTAATTACTTTTTTGCATTTTACTTTCTGCTTTTTACTTTGCTTTTGGGTTCGGCCTGAGTTGGTTTATTTTTCGGCCTTGGGTGGTTCAACATGAACCCACCTGCCACCACCCCCATTTAAACCCCAAACTCCTTTCTCTCTCTTCATTACTCCTTCTCCTTTACTCTTCTTCTTCCTCATAACTCCCCCACCGACCTAGGAGAGCTAGGCAAGTACAACTTGTTTCTTGATGGATCTTCATTTTTGTTGTTCCATTGTCTTCCTCATAAAATTTTTAGATACTTTAGTACTTAGCATTTTTGATTTTCATGGCTCATTTTGTGTAGATCTAAACTTGTTGTAATTTTGGATTCTTGGGTTTTGATCTAGCTAACCTTGTTATTTTCAAGTTTTGATAGTTCCATGTTGTAGAAAATTTTGTTCTATCCCATTTTGACCTTTGGAAGTCCAGATTTGGGCTTGAAATGAAGGATTTAGAGAGTTTGGAAGCAATGGCTTCCATGGTTCTGTTCTCAGAAAATTTGGAGAAGAAGAACAGTTTTGGCCGCATAAAGCATTCTGGCCGCATGAGCATTCTGGTCGCATGAGCATTCTGGCCGCATGAAGATTTTGGCCGCATGAAGATTTTGGCCGCATAAAGCATTCTTGCCGCATAAAGCATTCTGGCCGCATGAGCATTCTGGCCGCATGAAGATTCTGGCCGCATAAAGCATCCTGGCCGCATGAGCATTCTGGCCGCATGAAGATTTTGGCCGCATAAGGCCCAGTCCCATCTAGCCGCATGAGCTTGAATCCCAGCCGCATGAGCTTGAGCCGCATAGGGCCCAGATCCCTTAGCCGCATATGCATGTTTTACTGAGCCGCATGGACTTAGTTTCTCAGCCGCATAACCTTGCTTTTTCTCAGCCTTATGGCTAGGTTGGTGCCAGCCGCATGAGCATATCTTTTTCTGCCGCATGAGCACATATTTTCCAGCCGCATGAGACCCTATTTTTTCGGCCGCATGAACTCTAGCCCATAATGCCTTTTGGCTGATTCTTGTCCTGAATTGACATTGATTGACATAAATTGTGACCTTGACTAATAATTGATCATGCGTTTCTAGTTGGAACTAAGAGACTGACTAGTCGTCTTATTGAATTGAATGAGACATGTTCATATTAACTATGAACTATTGCAATCGATTGGCCGATCCCGAATATTGGCATATAGACACGTGCAGACTTCAATTTATTTATTTTACAAAAGCAGCATGTGTACTTATGGTCAAGGCATGGTTACTTCGTGGTTAGTTTTGATTGTTACATTACGCTATGTAAGACCTACAATCTAACCGCACGGGTATCGTTGTAGAGTTGTGCATATCGTACCTGGTACGAAAGTACTCATCCAGAAGGACCATGATCCATGGTATGGAATTTCATTTAACATAGAGGCTACTAAGTCAAATAAAATAATAATTGCATGGAGAGAATGGATTTCCGAGTTCTTACATGGCAGCCATCTTTGTGACTATTAAGTGCCCGACATGCCGGCTGGTTCCCATAGATACTGCAAATCTGCCACACGGGTAGGGAGCGGTATCTGCTTATATTATTTATTGTATATTGATGACGGGCGTCCCGCTGGAACTCGTCTAATTCATGATTGGCGCAATTGATTGATTGGGTAGACTAGTCTTGCTTGTACATAGTAAGAACTGAGGAATCCCTTATTGCATAATTCCAAGGTAACTTGGAACTTACAGTAGCAAGCCGAAGTAGTTGCATGGCCGTTTAAGTTGACTTGTTTGTGTAATATACCTACTCTGTTAACTAACTGAGATGATCAGAATGTCAGGACATGACGGGTCAACTTCTGTCATTGTTTGGTTGGAAAGTTGATTCGAAGTGTCACGATGTTATGTAAATCCCAGTAGCAAGCAGAGATTTATTTACCATATTTTTATTACTGGTTCTAATTCCTCATATCGTACTTCCTTGTGGTACTTGCTATTAGAGGTCTAACCTCTCTGATTTTGCATGGCCAGATTTAGAGCCGGTTTTCGAGGACTCAGCTTACTTCCACCTCCAAGATGGTCAATACAAGAGGAATGATCGCAGGAGGACTCGAGTGGGTTTTTTACTTTCCCGTTCGTTTTGTTACTTACTTTATACTTTGCCATTTGGCACCGACATGTTAGTCGGATCGTCTTGTGCTTACTTTTACATAATTGTAACTAAGTCAGGCTGCAGCTGATAAACAATTGTGTATACTTTGCTACATTATCTGGCTATGTTTTGTGAAACCAGATGTCAAGAACATTTTGACTGAGCGTTTGGGACGTCTTACTGCTTTATCTTACATGTTCTCTATTACTGTTTCTTGTTTGAATGATTGAGACAATAGATGTGAAGTGACCATAGTGAGGCTTTCATGTAGTATGCACTCTCTTGTCTTTTTAGACAGCATTGATCGTATTATACGGTATTCATCTACCCATAATACGTAGCTGGCTGAGTCATTCTCCCGCTCTCCAGTATTCTGGTTCTGGGACGTGACAAAGAGGCTTTCCACTTACGAGATTTCCTATTTATAGCCTTTAGTTATGTTATATATATATTTTATTTAGTTGATGACTACTTAGCTCAATTGATTTAAGTATTATGTTTCGTTTATATAACTTTCCTTCATTTTAAATTTGTGTATTTTTCTTCCTCGTACAAATTTATTATATATATTTGTTATCCTGATTATATTTTATGAAGTTGTTATGTGACTCCCTAAATCAATAGTAAATACGATACAACCCTCAATCTACAGATAAACAAGGTATAACCCTCAATCTAACAACTGTAGTAGGAGACTCTTTTGGATTATACCATTGCGTTAAATAGAATTTTAAAAGTCAAGTAACTGAAATTTAGGAACAACAACAAAGAGAGTCTTAAACTTTTCAAAGAGATACATTGAGCAAAAGTTATGGTGATGTGATTAAGGAAAGAAGATGACTCTATTGCTTCTTTGTAAACTTTTTATATATTAAGGTTGAGCCTAACTTAACATGTGGTACCAATTATTACAAATTGAGTAGGGGCTTTTTAAACATTAAGTGGGAGGAGGATTTGGATTTGCAATTTCAAGGGTGAAAAATGTATTGAATCTATGCATTTTCATGTCCTTCATATGGAGAATGCATGGTTAAGTAACTAAGTTAGGAAAGTGAGATAGTGGAAGGTGAGAGAATAGATTATAGTAATGATAAAAAAAACAATTGCTTTAGCGAATTAAGATAATTAGTAAATAATTAATATTATCAATTACTTTGATTAACTAATTATATATCATCATTATAAAATAATACTAATTAGATACATATTAATTTAATAGTTATAAATTATATATATTTTAATACTTAGTTATATAAAAATTATATATATATATATATATATATATATATATATATATATATATATATATATATATATATATATATATATATAACTAAGTATTAAAATATATATATATATATTTATATATATATATATATATATATATATATATATATTATATATATATATATATATTAAGGTGAGAGAATATATATATATATATATATATATATATATATATATATATATATATATATATATATATATATATATAAAACTAAGTATTATTAATTGTTGATTACCTTTTAATTATTATTTATCTTATTAAGTAATAATAATTTACTATTTAAATTGATGAGTACTAATTAATCATATTTATTTCCTACTATTAATAATGGATACATGGACTGTAGCTCAAAAATTGTCCCCCCTAATTTCAATGAACCAACAGAAAATTTACTGTACCGATAGTAATTTAAATAATATTTGGGCTAAATTACAACTTAATACCCTCAACTATTTCAGTTTTTCAACTTGATACCCTCAACTTTGATAGGTACTAACTTGATACCCTGAAAAAAATTTGGACAAAATTGTCCCTCCCCTCCAACATCCCCCCCTGCTGCCTCCGGCCTCCCGGCCGACGACCTCCCCCCCTCCCGCCGGCGACCTTCGTCCCCTCCACCCAAACACACCCCCTCCCTCCCGCCGGTGACCCTCCCCACCCCCTCCCCCCCCCCTCCTTCCCGTCGGCGATCTCCCATCCCCCTCCAGCTCGCGAACTCCCTTCCCCCCACCCCACGTTGGCCTGCCCGGAGTTGTGCGAGGCGAGCAGCCGGAGGGGGGGAGGGTGGGGGCACGTGGAGGGGTGCACGGGGGCGACGCCGGGGGGGGGGGTACTGCTGGAGAAGGAGGAGGGAGGGATAATTTTATCATTTTTAAAATTTTGGGTATCGATATAAAATTATTATATAGTTGAGGGTATTAAGTTAGTACCTATCAAAGTTGAGGGTATCAAGTTGAACATTTTAGATAGTTGAGGGTATCAAGTTGTAATTTAGCCTAATATTTGTTTAAACGATAGATGTTTGGGAAATTTGGTAAAATAATACAATCCGACAGTCTGTCTGTCGGAAAATGAGCATGCTCAAATTCCGACAGACGGTATGTCGGAAAGTGAGCATCAGCTCAATTTTCGACATACCATTTGGCTGAAATTAAAGGGGAATGGATAAAGTAAACGGTCAAAGGGGTTGGGTGGGTTCGGTTATTGATTGTTGTTGGAGTTGGGTTGGGTGGGTTTGGTTTTTTTTTTTTTTTTGGTTTACTTGAGTATGATGGTGGGTGGGTTCGGTTACTTGATTGTTGGTTTTTTACGGTTTGGTTTTTTTTGTTGGGTTGAGGTGAGTTATTTTTTGTTGGGTTTCTAACGTTACAATTTGCAACGTTACGATTCTAACGTTACAATTCTAACGTTCTAATTCCAACGGCTATAGTAAACCACAACCATCTATAAGTATCAAACCACTTCACAACATTTTTCTCATTCTCTTCACAACACCTCTCTCATTCAGTAAGAAGTTTGTCAAGTATTTCGTTGAAAGCTGAAGCTCCTCTCTTCCTACAGAAAGTTCAAATTGTTGTTAACATGGATGAAAATCTAACAATACTATGCTCGCTTAGAGGTGTACTAAATGGGTTAGCGTATCAAGGGGGTTTGACCCAAGTTCTTTTAGTTGATCGAAATATTTTGTTTCTTAGTTTACATAATCTAATTATTGATCAATATTCTATCGACTACGAATTTATATTAGTACATATTTTCGTATAATTGTATAAATGTAGATAGTGAAGAAGCATGAAAATTTGTTCTTCAAGTGAATGCACAATCACCGTATATTAATATCTATGTCACTCCGCCCCCATCTAAAAATGTAAGTAATATACCTGTTTGTAATGTAACTTTTAATGTTGGTCCTAGTTCTTCTCATCAAGTTATTCCATTTACTGAAGAAGAACATATAGTAGATGATGTTAATAATGATGATAAAAATAGTGATGATCTTATTGAAAATTTAGATAATAAATTTGATGATTCTGTTGATAACCTTAGCATTCCTGAATTATTTATTGGAAAACAATTTGAGAATCGTTCTAAATTTAGAAGTTTTATTAGTAATATAGCAATTAGACGTAATTTTACTTGTTCAGCTACTTTAAATAATGCTACTGGAATTATATATAAATGTAATAGTTTAAATTGTCATTGGAGGGTATACGCTAAAGCCATAGGTAGAGGCGAAAGATTTTCTATTGCAACGCTAGAAAATATTCATTCTTATTTAGGTGGACTTACAACTGGTTCTCATCCATTAGCTACCACTGTATGGGTTAAAAATCAGATTATTGAAAAAATTTGAGATAATCAGTCGTATAGTCCATCTCATATTGTAAAAGATATATTTAGGGAACATCGAATACATATTAAATACTGTAAGGCTTGGAAAGCTAGAGAACTTGCTCTATCCGAAATAAATGGTAGTTATGTTGATGCATATGGTAGTCTCGAAGAGTATGGTCTTAGAATTATTGAGACAAATTCAGGTAGCCAATGTTTTATGAAGATTACAGAAAATAATAGTTTTGAAAGAATTTTTATTTGTTTCAAGGCATGCATTGATGGATTTCTAAGGGGATGTTTACATGTGATTAGTATTGATGCTACTTTTCTTTCCTCTAAATATAGAGGTATTTTATTTATTGCTTATGCTCATGATCCTAACTATCAACTATATCCAATTGTATATACTGTTGGTGAGAGTGAAAACATTAATTCTTGGACTTGGTTTTTAAACGGTTTAAGAATATATTTTGAAAGATTTTTTGATGCCTGGAATACAATTTCTTTTATATCGGATAAACAGAAAGGATTGATAAATGCCATGCGTGCTATTTTTTCGGAATCGTCTCATTTTTTTGTATTCAACATTTTAAAGCAAATTTGAAATCGGTATGTAGATCAAAACATTTTCAACGTAGCTTGGACTATCTTGCAAGATGTTACGTATAGTGGATCATTTGTTTGAGATATTAGATCGTCAAATAAATAGAACATATGTTGTTCGTTTAAATGAAAACTATTGTTCATGTTTAAAGTGGTATCATACTTTTCTTCCATGTGTACATGCATGTTATGCTTGTAATTGTTGCAATATTAGGATTGAGCATTATTATCCAGGTATATTTTCAAAGGAAGCATTAAAAAGTGTCTACGAGCCGCACTTGGAGCCAATTCCAGTCCCTTACAACATTCAAAGTGCATTGGTTAGAGGCGACATTGGAGTACCAGATGTACGACGCAAAGTCGGAAGACCAAAGAAGAACCGTACTATGGCGAAGGATCAATCTTTAAGAGATCTTCGATGCAGTAATTGCAATGGTTTAGGACACAGTAGAAGGAGTTGTACAAATCAACCACGAGAATGAATACGAAACATCATGTGAAGTAACTGTAATAGTTTGTCAAAGACTTTTATATAAATGAAAACATAACATCATACAAGTACAAAATATTCGTCTATCTTTCTTGTCTGTCTAATTCCCAATAGTCTGGACGATCAAGTTCCCTGAGATTGAGTCGGGCTCTCCTTCGCATTGTACTATCCTGGGACGCATCACCACCTTCGTCTTGTGTGGGTGCTGGTGCTGATGGAGTCGATAGTATCTGTGTATAATAACTTCCATCCAAACTATAGCTTTGGAACCAATCTGTCACTCCGGGCCAATACGAAGTCTCCTGGAAAGTCTCCTGGCCGGCCCACTGCGACGTCCCCTGGCCAGCCCACTACGATGAACCCTGGCCAGCCCACTGCGATGAACCCTGCTCAGGCCACTGGAAAGTCCCCTAGCCATCCCACTGGAAAGTCCCCTGGCCAGCTTGCTGAGGCGGGACCTCGTCAGCTTGCTGAGGCGGGATCTCACTAGCTTGCTGAGGCGGGATCTTGTCAGTTTGCTGGGGCGGACTATCGGGGAACGGTTGGGTGACATGGTGCCTTGGCCTGCGGGGAAGTGGTTGACGTTGGCTAATAATGCCTACAGGATAATCTTGCGGAATATGTAGCGGAGGGTTCGGAGGCTCCGGATCCGCTTTCATGACCTAATCCAGAAAGTTTCTTACTGTCGTTCTCAAGACTTCAGGATCCGGGTTATCACATGCTTGCTCCAAAGCTGGAACCTAAAATAATAACACTTTATTTTAGTTCTTATGCAAGCTAAAACATTATAATCTAAAATATTGTAAACTAAAAATAATTACTTACATCAGTTCTTATTATATGTTCATAAAATCCACGCAGACTAGAATCATCTATAGCTCTATGCTCGAAGCGAGGCTCCTGATATATGTAGCGTCTGTTGCTTATAACTGGAGATCCCCACCAAGATCTATATGCAAAATTCCCGTATACTGTTGCATATACGAAATATGTGAGATGTTATGAGAAAAATGTGGGGAAAAAAAATTAACTTTAAAATAACTTACAGTCCTCCATAGTAGCTATGTTCAGAGACAAATGTGAGATGTTATGCGTCTCTAGTCTGGAATTCCAAGCAGGAATTAATTTGCGGGCTTTTACGGTTGCATTTCCTCTATCACGATTGTAGTGAGGCGGGTCTTCGGGTATATGTTGTTTCATACCGAATTGCCGCATAACCCGATCAGCTAGATGATACATTATGTCTCCATGGTATATTATGTAAAACCTATAGAGACTTAATTCATATGATGTTCGTTCTATCTCAGAAGGATAGGGATTAATACAATAATGTACCATTTGAACCTGTTTTTTGACAAATAATTATAAGGTAATAAAACATAATATACTAAATAGATATAGAATGGTGACTTTTATTTACCTCTGAAATCTGTAGCGAATCAAATTGGCCCCGATATATCGGGGCAACTGAGTAAACACAGTGTGCAGGATCTACCTCATCAGTAGTCCACCGTAAAGCGACCGGAAATACATGTGCGTCGCTACTGATAAGAAAAAGTGGCCTACCGATAGAAAAATGCTCGTAGGACCAAACCTAAAAAATATATGATATAAGTGTACAAATTTTAAATATATACCAAATTCAAACAATTTTCGTACCTGAATCAATGTAGCACATCCATTTAAATTTTTCATCAATTTGTCCTTCGACTGGAACTGCACAAAGTCTGACATAGCACTGTATAGATATGCCAGCATTGACGCTCCCCACGCATGACTCGTCGGTTCCGTCAAATCATTCAGAAATAATAAAAATCGTAAATTTACCATATCCGATGCGTCGGGAAACAAAAAAGCATTAATAAGGCCTAGTAAATAGGTTCTGGTGCATGCAATGATCTGAACAGATTATGAAAATCATTATATTAGCTAAACTAAATTGATATCTAATCTATGTGTACAAATATTAACCACAAATGTAATACTTACCCGTTTCTCATCAACTGAGATTTCTTGGTCACCGATACGATCTATGTGCATAAAATTCTGACGGAGCCATGTATACGACACTAGGCCTTTGCCTTTCAATTTTGGTGCCTCCACACCTAGGTAGGTCGTGATCGCTGTCTCAGCAGAAAATTGCTCATCAAATATTATAGGTTCACCTGTGATAGGTAGACCTAAAATATTTGTAACATCTTTAAGCACAATAAACATTTCTCCAAAAGGTAGCTGGAACGTATTTCGTCCGGGCCACCAGCGCTCCACTAGACTGAGAATCAAGTCTCTATCATGACGTAGAAAACGTATCTGATCAAGGTAATGAAAACCAAATGCGTGCAATAAAGCTTCTTGGTCACTAGTCAACTTCCAAAAATCAAGTTGACCCTCATAGCGCCATGTATTGTGTTCTCGACACCGCACTTCCCTTTTATAATCACATAGCTATATATAAAACATACAAACTATGTTATTACTAAACATATAAAATAAAAATTTATTGACTAACACAATTAAAATTTAATATACCTCTCCAGTAAATATCAGACTACATAGGTGCGACTTGCGTTGTTGCTTAATCAATTCTGTATCGGCCCCCTGGTATATGACCATCGTTTTGGGTAGCCATCTGTAAAATGATGGTTATCAAAATGCATTTTTAAGAGTAGGATAGATTAGGGTTTTGGTTTACATTAGGGTAAGGGTTTGGATTATGTTAGGGGTTTGTTCACGTGTTGGAGAAGGATTAGGGTTAGGGTTAGGAAAATGGTTTGGATTAGGTTAAGGGTTTAGTTTACGGGTTAGGGTTAGGGTTAGGATTGGGGTGTTAATGTTAGGTTAAAGGTTTAGCTTAAGTTAGGGTTTAGTTACGGGTTAGGGTTGGGGTTAGATTAGGTGTAGATTAGTCTTAAAAGTTAGGATTGGGGTCTAGATTAGGTGTAGATTAGTCTTAAGGATTAGGATGTACATTAGTCTTAAGGGTTAGGAATGGGGTCTAGATTAGTCTTAAGGGTTATGATTGGGATCTAGATTAGGTTTAGATTTGTCTTAGGTTAGATGTTAGCATTAGGGTTAATATAAAATGCTAAAAGTATCATAATATAAAATGCTAAAAAAATTATAATATAAAATGCTAGAGTAGATTTACTAACCAACAGACTTCTTCTTCTTCTTCTTCTCCCTTCTTCTTCTGCTTCTGCCTCCTTCTTACTTCTTCTTCTTCTTCTCCTCCTTCTTCTTCTCCTACTCTATTCTCTTCTACTTCCCATACGACTCGGATCTACTTTACAGATCTACTTTGCTCTCCTCTCCAACCACCAAGCCACCCGCAACACCACTCATCTCTGAACCAACCCAACACAAAAGAAAACCAACCCACGAAAAAACCAAACCAGCCAAATTTTCGACAGTGCGTGTGACGGAAAAATTTATTGCGCCAAATTTCCGACACATGGTTTATCGAAAATTGGACGGTGTGTCGAAAATTGGGCGTGCAAATTTTTCGACACACGCATTGTCGGATTCTATCGTAGCATGTAGATTGCCAAAGTTTTATCATTTTATGTAATTTAATATAATTTTACATCGCTACAGGAAATTATCAGATGAACCAAACAAGGAAAAAGGCGGATTTACATCCATTTTTCAGCTGGCTGTGTTTGATTCGACTTTTTTCCATGAAAAATATTTCCATCACAATTTTTTCACCAATTGTAATGTCACGCCCCGCTCCCGTAGGAGCGATCGTCCTCGCTAAGGCGTGATGCCGTACGAGCCTAGATTGCGCTCGTGCAAGGCGGGTTCCATAACGGCCGATTTCAGCGGCTGCGACGGGGTCGTCGCACAGAAGTCCCGTGCAGAGACATTGAACAATAGCAGCGGAAATTAGAACAAACACAAGTCATTCAGAAGAAACTCTTTTATTGATATTGAAACAAAGGTTACAGTGGGGCGCAAGGCCAATATTACAATCACTCAAGCTCACTCATCTCACATTTACAAGTCACTCAGCTCTCTCTCATCTCTCAAATACAAATCTTGATCCGACGGAAGCTTCGGAAGGCGACGTCCATACATTATGTCCCGTATAAGTCTTTACTCCATGCGGCGCACGCTTCGAATCGCCAAGGAACTCCGTGCCTCGACGCATCCAAGCGAGCTCCGCACCACGAGCTTCTACCTGTGCCTGCACATGTAAACTATGTGGGTGTCAGTACTCAACTGTACTAGTGGAATGAGCTCCTCACCCACCCATACAAACCCGACACGTTTGATTTACTTTTGTGCAACTTAGTCCTCCTTTATGATTGTCTTTCTATTCTTGCCTTA
Source organism: Iris pallida (assembly GCA_029216955.1). NCBI lineage: Eukaryota > Viridiplantae > Streptophyta > Magnoliopsida > Asparagales > Iridaceae > Iris > Iris pallida. The sequence goes on along the minus strand of JANAVB010031818.1, from coordinate 14,268,474 downwards.
GGATCAGTTTTAGGACCGACGCCTTGGCCTATTCCGTGTCTCTAGACCATCTCGTGCTTGCAACGATGACGTTAACTCAAACCTTGCCTCAAGACCCTTCTTGTGCCAACAACGTTAATCTATCGAGTCGTGTTTGCCTTACGTCTTAAACTCAGAGATGCAACTATGCGATGAAGCTCAATTTTCCGTGTGACCGTGCTACAAACCCTTGCTGAGGCCGTGCCTCGCAATTCAGTGAGACTCAACCATATCGCCGCCTCGCGGCCCTTGCCGCCTAGCGGCCCTTGCCGCCTAGCGGCCCTTGCTACTTTGACCACCAACTGACCAAATCGAGACTTGTGAACTTAGGGTCACTTGACCGACTTGTCTTGCGGCGTTTCCTGACTTAAAACTTGAAACAACTCAAACCCAACTTTTGTAACTCATATGCCAACACATGAGACTCGACGCCACATCTCGTGCTGAAGTACGACGCCTATGTTGAAACCCAATCTTAGGCCAAAACTTTGTGTTCTAACTGTACACACCTTCAACTCAACTAAATCCAAAGACATACACGCGGTTAGCCGCTATTTGCCGACATCTATATGAACTTGGTCACTAGCATCACAAGCTATACCTTGACGTATAGTTTTGTTAATCAGGATCCTTTCGACGCAAGTAGCTAGCCCCGTCGCAAGTCCCCGCTTAACCTGTGCCAAAACCTTACGCACGACTATGTCATGTTCCCTCCTAGGCCGAGTCGGCCCCTTGGCCAAGGGTTACCGCTCGAGGGTTCATCGCCCTTGTCGACAAGTTGTCAAATGAACATGCAAGACTCGACACAAATTGACGTCTCACACAGTCATTCCTCTACCAAAACCAAGACTTCTATCCTTGAGACCCCTCGACGACCCACGGTCACGAGCATTCCTTTCCTTGAGACCCTCGACGACCCACGGTCGCGAGCATTTCCTTCCTTGTTACCCTATCATTTGGTTCAACTCATGAATGCCTATTTGATAGTCCTTTCTCAAAACTCACTTCGAGTCAATTGTGATCCTTGCCTTAAACACTAAGCTCGTACATCGTGCCTTAAGCCAATCGTGCTCTGCGTGACACTCCTGCCCAAGTCGACGGGCCTTGAGATCGTGGGACTACTTAACTTGACAACCGCAGAATGAGCGGGACATCACTTGGAATGACTTAGGTCGACAGGCATAACTTTGCCTAACTTACTCAAGCCTACAACTTAACCCGAGGGACGAGCAAAGGCTATGCCAAGCCTTGCGCAGTGAAAGCGTACATGCTTTATCAAGCATTTACGCGGGCGACGCCTATGACTTAGGCTAACTCTTAGCTTTTGCACCGAAGACTAACTTTCCTTCTCCCAAGCCACGGGACGAAGGACCGAGTATCATTTTCAAAGCACGCCGTGCACCAACTCTAGGCCGACCGTTGGACCTTTTTCCATGTTCTAACTCATTTCGACCTGTCGGGATTATTTCCTTAGCTATGTGAATTCGTCTCTTTTATTATCAAGCCTATTGTGCAAGTTGAAAACACACGATTTATTATATGAAGGCTAAGATGAGGCGAGTTCACCGAAACTATCCCACCTGAGCGCTGTCTTCGAGTCGCCGTTGCATGGCGAAGTCCGAACGCCGTCGGCGTTTCGATTCCTCCGATTGACCGAGCGGGACGGGGCACTACATGTAATGTTTGATAGCATATATTTTCCATGGAATTACTTTCCAAAAAACTATCATTTTCTATATTTTCTTTTAGAATGGTGAAAAATGAAACGTGTCCAACCCATAGGAAAATATTATTTTCTATAGAAAATTACTATTTTTCGTGAAAAATAATGACAATTAAACACTCAAATTAAGTTTTCCATAGATTTTTTTAATATTCCATGAATTTTTTTTTTCTAGAAAAATAATTTTATGGAATTAATTTATTTTCTACATAGTTTCCACATTACAATCAAACGCACAATACTCCTCCTTCTCTATGTTACCAAGTAAGTCCTAGACGTAGTGATGAGAGGGGGAAAACATAAGCATATATTTTCATAAAAGTTTAGGGGGAACATATACCCCGTATATTCTAAAAATTTAAAATTTTATACTAGAAAATTTTGAAATTTTCAAAAGTTAAAGAGCAGTGACCCTTACCACCTCCCACCCCAACCATCAGGTAGCCCCGTCCGTCCATGCTTAATGTTATAATAATAATTTGGAAATAGTTTATTTTTCTTTTTTTTTGAGCACGTGTGGGTTCAGTTAAATCGTGTCCCCCGCACATGATTTTTAGCCGGTCGTCAGTTCATTTCGGACTCTTCGTGCGGATCTTGTCCGCACTGGCTTTGTCATCATCGTCCCGCACGCACATCCCGCGCACTCTGCGTGCTCCAGAGCTCCACGAGACGGCAATGACGTCTTTTGACGTCCGCAACTCAACGCCTTGCTTCGTCCACGACGCCGAAGGCGTCTCCAACATCTTCACGACGCCTACGACAGCCGGTGCCGCCCAGCCACTCGTTCTATACGGTATGACGTTCTTACGATGTCTTTTCGACACCCTTACGGCACCACACGAAGGGCCGCGTGGTCAGCCATCGTTTATATCCGTGGTAGAATGGTGCCGGTCCTCGACCGTCCGTGTGGCGTCCTATCCGTTGAGTTATCATGAACGAACGTTCCATTCGTGGTCCACACAAGTTCAGATTGTGTGACCATTTGTCATCAGTACTCAAACGTTGCCGATGTCCTACACCGCGCATGCCAGGCTCATCATCGCCCATTTTGAAAATATCTCAAACTAATAAAAACACACCAATAGTTACTTTGACAAATAAGCTGAAGATATCCTCCAAAATCCATCACCAAATCAAAAGTATAAAACAAAGTCAATCATCTCAACCTAGACTATATGATGTGCCAAACAATATCAACACCTGCATCTTGGTACATGATCTTGTTTCTTGGACGACTATACCGTCAAGTTCATTAACGTTTAGTCATGTGTGTTGTTTTTACATACTCTTATTAAAATAATGTTAGAATTTTTTTTTTTTTACATTTATCTATATTATCTTTGTGGCACATGTTCAAATCGGGTCTCAATGGCTTTCTTTCATCTTATTCTGCAATGAATAACTTGCTACTTCCACCCATATTCTCTTGGCTCATTTTTACCTTATCTTTTACTATATTTCAGTTCAACCATCTTACTATTACCCATTCAACATTACAAAAAAAAATGGACATGTAAAATTGTTACAGAAGTTGTGAAGCTCATCACAACACATCTTCTGTAACGAGTACAGTGACGACTAAAACTGTCAAAATGGGCTGGCGGGGCGGGCCAACCCACAACTCGTCAAAACCCACTATTTGGCGGGACGGGGTGGGCCAACCCACCATTTTGGCGGGCCTGAAAATTCCAGTCCAGCCCAACCTGCCGGCGGGCCGCGAGCCAGGCTGGCCAGCCCGCTTCTGTAGCTTTACTTGTAGTACAATACTTTCCAGCTTAAGAATCAACTCTTCCACAAGGAAATACAATCTCAAATTTTCAATGGCAATGCTAAATTTAACTTACTATTACCAAAGTTTTATACTACTCCTTTAAAGTAGCAGTATCCTAAAAGAATGACAATGCAAAATTTCAACAAAAATCTATATACATGCATTCATATTAATATACAAGACAATATAACCCTCACTTGTGCAAGCAGTCCACAAATATGAAGTTAAACACACTCTATGAGAAATATTAGACAAAACTTGCTTAAGTTTGGCTTTCTCCTTCGAATATAACTTGTTTATATCAGAAACAAGCGTATTTCTGGAAGTAGAAGGAAGCATGGGACTAACATACTTTTGCCAAGTTCTAACACCTTCATATTCAACAAAGGAAAAAGGTAAATCATGTTTAATAACTGCAGCTGCTAGTAACTCACGTGCAATTTTTGATTTACCTTTTTAGACTTTAACTTCCTATCTTGATCAACAAACAATTGTCCTACATCATGATACCTCAACATTTTACAATTTTCCATGTGATGCCTTAATGTAGATGTTCCATATTTTTTGCCTCCACTTTTATACACTTTATATATACATGTTAGTTCATGTATCTTAACTGTACAGATGCTTGATGATTTCGAAAACTGGATTTGAAACTGAGATTAGATATGGGTTGTAGGTTCTGTTTTGATATTAAATTGTACACTGTAATGTAGATGTGATTGGGTTTAACATTTGAAAACTGAGATTGTATATATGTAAAACTGAGTTTGTGTGTTAATATGTAAAACTGAGATTTAAATGTAAAACTGAGATTGTATGTTAACATTTGAAAACTGAGTTTAGGTGGTTTAACATTAAAAACTTATGTTCCTTGCATTCACAAATAGCATTTTACGAACCACTTTCTTTGTAAAATAATTTCAAAACATCAGACGTTTCCCTAGGCTTCCCCTTGTCATCAGACTTAGTTTCTTCTTCAGTATTTTCTAAATTAATACTTTCGTTCAAAGTACTAGACTCCTTTTTTTTCTTCAAAATATGCAATAATATAAAGAAAAATAGTATTGGTATAGACTACAATAAAATTTCCAAAATTCTATCCCAATATAGACAATTGGAACTGATAAATAAGTTCTTTAAAATTAACAAAATTAACATATTAATTTGGAATGGAGAAGTTCTTCAAATTTTGCAGCGATAGGTAACATTAAAAGTCAAATATTACTTTGCATCACTGATAGAAACATCAATTCTAATTAAATTCAGCCTTGGTTCCAATCTGACCAATTATTAAAACATTTACTATATGAATCTAGCGGCTGATTTATCTTTTATCAGACACATGTAAACTTAACAATGTCAATAGCAAAGTCACAAAGAAAAAAAAGCAAAAGAAGAAGAAGAAGATACTTCCACTTCCACCGAGTTTTAGGCTTTTAGTGAAGCAGTCTCTAACAGAGACTCTCTGCCTCACTTTTCCATATTTTTTTTTTGGGGGGGGGGGGGGGGGGGGGGGGGGGGGGAGAGAGAGAGAGAGAGAGAGAGAGAGAGAGAGAGGACCTTTCGGTTTTGGGGTCGGGAGTCGGGACTGGTGGCCACAGCCGGTGGGAGTAGAGAGGGGAGAAGAGGTCGGGAGGCTCGAGACTAATGGCTGTGCGTGAGCGAGTGAGCGTGGCTGTGTGCCTGCGTCTGCACAGCGTGAGTGAATGAGAGTTCTCTAGGAGAATGAATTAGATTTAGGGTTAGGGCTTGTTGTGTTGTGAATATGTGATGTAAAATCTTGTCCTGACTCCTGAGTTGAGATAAGTCACAGCCCACAGGCTAGCCCGCCCCGTCCAAGCCTGCGGCCCGCACGGGACAACCCACTGAGGCCCGCTGCGAAATGGGCCTTTAAATGTATAACCCGACCCACCTTTTTGTATGGCGGGGCGGGCTGGCCCAGCGGGCCTGGCTCACCTTGACAGTTCTAGTGACGACATTCGTTCGTTGCATATACCTCCGTAGCTAAAAGACAAAGTGTCGACTAAAACATGACGTCACAGAAAATTTTCAACTGTGACAAGTAAACTTTGTCACTAATAGTATTCTTTTCGTGCCAACATATCTAGTTACTATGATTGTTATAAATGACGTACGATATTGTCATAAAGTATTTTATTGCAAATAAAAATAAATATATATTTTGTCAAAATAATAATAAAAAAAAGATTTTGAATCCTATGTGATTCAAACACGTAACCTTTTATTCTAGAAACAAACATGCTACCAATACACCAATACCATTAATTTGTTAAAGAAAATAATAATATTATGAATTTTGTCGGACTGTCTAACGAAATATTTCTTAAGAAATAATTTTTTTTCAACCAAATTTTCTAAAAAAATTTATTTTGTAAAAACAAATTCTGAATTTTCTTTTTTTATCTAACAGTACTTTTGTGTGCTTGAATTTTTTTTGGGATTTTTTGACTTTCATCCCACTTATTAATATGCATTTGTGCTTACATCCCACTTTTTAATTTTATTGGACTTACGTCCCACTTTTGTCACAAAAAATATTTTTTGTGACAAAACGAATACTTTTCGTGACAAAATAAATACTTTTAGTGACAAAAAGTGGGATGTAAGTCTAAAAAAATTAAAAAGTGGGATGTAAGTACAAATGCATATTAATAAGTGGGATGAAAGTCAAAAAATTCCTTTTTTTTTTTTTTTTTGTAACTGAAGATAATAAATTTGTGCTATATAAGTTAAATTTTTTTAAGAAAATGCAATGACTCACAATATTATCGACATATTATTTCTTGATTGCTACCAATATAGCTGCTTCCAACTTTACTAGTAAGATGATGGATATTTTAAAATCCATTGTCATCTCAAAATAGTAATACATGTTTCTATTCATCATTTTTATATAATATAGACATGTGTGACTATTTCGAAGCTGATCTATTTATTTAGAATTCTCAGACTGTGGATGGAATAAAATCATTTATTTACTTTGAAATAAAGACAAGAGTAAGGACCAGAGATTTTCCCAAGTATAATTCTATTTAGATTTTGGGAATATCAAGTAGAATATCCAACAAGGGTGACAGTGAGAGCATCTCCAACCCTATTGTGAGTTTAGAAAAAATGGTTGCCACATAGGAATGACAAACTTTCATTCCAAAAATTCTTCTCCAATGCAAATGTAAAATAAAATATGAAGTTGACATGGCAATGACATGGCAAGGAGAATATGAAGTTGGTTGTCTAGATCTAGACAATGCACTTCACAATGACTTTGTCTCCACATCATCAATTATGAATAGAAATATTTATAAAAAAGTTGAAGAAGTGGAGGAGTTGCCTTGGAAGTTGAAAAAAAAATACTTTTTATTGTCTCCTCAATACTTTTGCATTGGAGAGAGTTTTTCTATCTCATTGTCTTTTGAGATATAGTTTTGCCACATAAACAAGACATTGTCTTGTGGCTCATGCCACATATGAGCCACCTAAGACTCCCAACACTTAACAAGACAATAGGGTTGGAGATGCTCTGACTGAGTAGTCCTTGTGTGCATTTACAAAGGGGTTGGAAAGAGAAGTAAAACTAATTAAGAAAAATGAAACAAAGGCTTTAAGTAGTAGCTGACTAGCTATGAGTCTACTACTTAAATACACACATGACACATGGCTTCTGCTTCCTTGGACTTCTACTTTAGTAGAGCCTTTAGGTGTCTCAACCTGCAAAAAAAAAAAAAAAAATCATTAACAAAGCCCATCAAAATCTACACAACATATACTTCTGAAGATTCTGAACTGAACTATGTATGCATGAACACAGCAGGACACCCAAAAAAAAAAAAAATTCAATTTTAGACATGGCCAATCATTAATACTAAGGCTATTATGGTGATTTTTCAATTGAATTTCTATCATTCTTGGTATTGTATTTTAAGAAGATTTTCATCTAGTTGGTAGCTATGTTACCTGGACTCGGGTACGGGTGTCGGGTACGGGTACATATCCAAGAGTCGGGCCCTTCAAACTAATAATTGAAGGACACACAGACTCGGCTAAAAAGGATCCAAATTTTGAATACGGGTACGGAAATATGACTAAGGTTTCGTAAAAAAATAACCAGTAATTATAAATTACTAGTAAACTTTACTCAACTAGTTGCATAAGTCCCTAAGGGACCGTCCCTTCAGCTCCCCTACTACTTAACTACCAGTCTACCATATTAAAATAAACTATCTACACCATTACCATATTAAAATAAACTATCTACATCACTACCACATTAAAATAAACTATCTACTTCACTACCATTCTTTTGATTGTCACCATGAAGGATCCGATTGTCACCATGGAGGATCGGATACGGATTCCATACCCATACCCATGTCCTAAAGGGTCGACACGGGTACTTCTCCTTAAAGTGGAGAGTCCGGGTAACATAGGTTGGTAGAGTTTTATCTAGAAATTATACACACAAAAAATACTCTCTAATAATTTTCCATTTCTATCCTAAGTGACAAAAAATAAATAGATCAATTTAATGATTTGGGGTCCAATATTAATTGTTATGAGAGATGCAAATTTTCTACGAGAGTACATGCAGAAATTCTGATAGAAATTCTCCATCCTACATCACCCCACTTATAATAGAAATTGGGATAGAAATCATGGTTGGTAGGTGTCTCATAAAAATTATCCATCCTACGTCACTGCCACATATGATAGAAATTGAGACATAAATCGTGGTTAGGAGAGAATTTTTTTTTTTTACTAGAGGGAGTTTCTACCACATAAATAGGGGAGATAGAAACCCCTATTGGAGATGGCCCAAGTACCGGGATTGGCCCTCTCATTCCTTTTTATTGTGGACCACTGCCACTGCCACGTGGTGGGGAACAGATCTGCTGTTCCATTTAATTCTGTTCAATTATGTACTCCTTACTGTTACATGTGGGCCACCATCTATATATATACTCTCATGACCCACAGATAGAATTGGACAGAATTATATGAGACAATAGATCTGCTCCCCACGTGGTGAGCCATTCCCAATGAATAATTTATCATACTTGGGGAATCATCCAACATAGAAATTGATGGTGTACTGATGCAGGCAGAAGAAGGTGTTGGTACTCCAACTTGCACCCTCTCAAGAAGCCAGTATTGAACTTGGAGGGATAGGGAAAGAATGTGTATTACTCTCTCATCTCATGGAGCAAGGAGGGAAAGAGGACATGATGCGCCTGACATCGTCCTCGAGCAGCTTGACCTGCCTCTTGACATCCTCGACGGGCTTGCCGACCGCACGGGCCACCTTCAGAAGGCGGTCGGGCGTGTTCTCGTCGTACACCGCGAGCAGCTGCTCGAAGTGCTTGTACTGCTCCGGCGTCCACCCGAGGCTCCAGGACAGCGCACCGGTCGACATTGTCGGAAAAGATAAAAGAGAGTCAAGTAACGGGAAGGAGAAGGACGGAGTAGCGGGGATGGGGAGGGAGTTGGGAAGAGAGGCATGCATTTATAGGGAGCGTGGTGGTGGTGGTGGTGGTGGAGGTGGAGGTGGTGCAAGTTGGAAGAATATTTGCCCTCGACAAGAGAAAGTGAAACGCCTTAGAATAAAGTTATGCTACTAAGCCATAACATTGAGGAAGTGCGCATTAGTTGAGATTCATAAATGCAATTTACCAAGGCACTCAAAAAGTTATTCAGCGGTTATTTACACGTTTGTCATTTAAAAAAATTTATTTAAGGATGTCATAGATGGCTGTCAAATTTTTTTTTAACAGTCCTATTAATATTCCTGGATTGTCAATTTTTTTTGATAGTCATACCAATATAATTTTTGCCAGACAACATAAATTTTGGATCCACTCAGAACTGTATAATTTTTCTAAGTCATGTACACATTATAGTGGGTTCTGTCAAAATTTTTGACAGTCCATTCTATTAGTAGGACAGTCAAAAGTTTGGATAGTACTTGGACAATCCCGTAGTAAAAAAATATATTTTTTCTGACCAACTACGTTCCTTATGATCCGTAGAGATGGTGTTAGCATGCTACGTTCTTTATGATCCGAGAACGGATCTGTTGTCCCCAAAATATGTGTACAAAATATATTTTCTTTCTTATAAAAAATATGGATCTTATTACTGGTGGGTGCTTGTTATTTTTTAAAATAACTAGTAGAATCTATATTTTATAGAAGAGAGAACATGTTTAGTATATAAATTTTAGGAACACCATATTTGGTCTCTTATGATCGAAATGTGCAATAAAATCACTAAATATTATGAATTTGACCCATGCATTGTGCTTTCTTTCTCGTTTTCAGATAGTTCTTTTGTCACTCTTCGTGATATATGCATGTATCTTTCTTTTTCCGTTTCAGAAGTCTTTAGGCCTCGTTTGGTTCGCAGAATCATCGGAATGGAAAAGAAAAGTGATTACTTTTCTATGTTTGGGTGCCAAAGAAATTGAGGAGAAAAAAAAAATGATTTCCAATTGAAGAAAAAATAGTGAAAAAATTGATTCCATCCATCCAAGCAAAGAATCACTTTTCCACATTGAAGTATTCACTTTTCTTTCCAAATTTTTTGGCATTTCCAAACACTAGAAAGAAAAATTAATAAAAATTGTAATTTTCCAAAGGAAATAAAATGCCAAAAAATTGATTTCCTTTTCCTTCCATTCCGTGAACCAAACGAGCCCTTAAGGTGTTTTTCTTTCCATGCGTAGTCTTCTCTCTTATATCTCGTTTGGTTTGGCTCATGGAAAGGAACAAAAGAAAAATCAATTATTTGCTCTTTCTTTATGGACATGGGCGCAGAAAATTTGTAATCCCTATTATTTTTTCTTTCGATATTTGAAAAGATCATGAATATAGTCATAGGAGTCCATTTTTGTTCATCCACTAAAACTAGGATATTTGTTCGCTCTCCAATAAAGGATTGACACGTGTCAAATCCTTTAGAACCACTTTGAATGTTTAAAAACTTCTTTCAAAGTGCTTTATGTTGAATAGATTTGACACGTGTCAATTCTTTACTGGAGGGTGAACAAACACCCTAGTTTTAGTGGATGAACAAAAATAGACTCATAGTCATAGCACGTCTTGAACATGATAATTTAGTTCTAAATCTTTGTAATAAATGTAAAAAATTGGAAGGAAAAGTAAATTCTTAGAGTGGGTGAGAACCATATTTTTTCTATTTTTTTTTTTTTTTGTTCTTTTGACATCCAAATACATGAAATGAATGACTTTGTTTTCAAGACCTTTCAGCGAACCAAAAACCAAACGTGGCCTTAATGTACGCCTCCAGTTTGTGCTGCCCAGTTTCTTGTTTGAGAACCTTTTTATATATTGTGCCCATCAAACATTTTCCGGTTACCTAACCAAACAAATTTGAACAGTCAAAAGAAATATAATAAAAGTGAGACTTAAATATATATATATTCACAACAGAAAGAAGGGAATCCAACATAACAATGACCACTTCTTGATTGGATTAGAATCAGGTTCAGGGTTTGAATGGGCGGGAAGGATACTACAAGTTGACCCCAGATAGCGTTGACCTGTACCATCCTCACTACAAATTCCTTTTTCTCAAATTTTATTTGTCAAAGAAAAGCACAAAGGCCTAATCACAGGACTTGGAAAGAAAAATTATTTTTTTCTATGTTTGGATGTCAAAAAAAAAAAAAAAAGAAATTGCTATAGGAAAGGAAAATAAGAAAAAAATAGTTCCTTCCATCCAACCAAGATTTACTTTCACACAATAGAAAATTCACTTTTCCTTCTAATTTTCTTATCCTCTCCAACACTGAAAAAAAAAATGAAAATTGCAAAAGAAAGAAAAGAACAAGTAATTGATTTTCCGCTAACCAAACGAGACCTTAAATTCCTTTTGTTTTTTTTTCTTTTTACAAACATTTTTTTTTTTTGAGATGGAAGGTGAAAGTAGCAGGAATAAAACAAGAATAAAAGATGGGCATGGTAGACCATTCCTTTTGATTAAAGATAGGAATCGGATCGATATACTCTATGGTCATGTCTAGCTTTGGGAATAACTGTTCGGCCATTGTTGAGATTAGTTTATCGAGGAATTAACCAAAAACACCAGAAATTTTATCATGGATGTATGATTTACTTTGGCCTCTTGATATTGGTAAAAGCGGGTTTTGGCATATGCGACTAGGGTACATAGGATAAACTTGATTGCTTTCGTTATGATAGCTAAGAGCATAATTTCAGTATTGGCCGATAATGATACGGTTTGGCATGTTCCGATCCGATATATATCGATACCGATATCGACATTGATAGCCTCTTTTGCAGTCAATTTGGCAAAAAAAAGAAAAATAAAAAGACCAATTAGCAAGGGTGTAAAATCATGGTAATGTAGTAAAAACGTGTAAATAAAGAAAACTTATCTATGACAATTAGCAGTCAATACGGCCATGTGGCCGCGGGCCGTAGCAGCGTCCTTTCGGGAATGTTAGATACTGGTTTGGATTTGGAAGGTACTGTGATCTCTTACCCTTTATTATGTCTTCACACTTTCGGTGGTGCTAGTAATTAAAATGAAAGACTGATTCCTTTAGTCTATCAGTTCATTTGATCGTCAACTATGCGGATAGTACAGGAAGAAGATCTTGTTTATCTGGATAGTCAAGCTTTACATGTATCATTACTGTAGGACCAAACATATTGATGCCGGTTGTACGACTTCGGTCAGATGTAACATTGTAGTCAAGTTATCGCTCCTACTCGCTTCTTGTTTAATATCATGTTCATACACATATCCATATCGTGTCCGTCCTCGTGTAATATAGGTAACTACCTTTGTATATGTATCCATATGATATCGTATCCGTATCCGTGTCCGTATTCGTGTAACATAGGTAACAAGTTAGTGCACATGATAACGAGGGGAATAAGAAAGAACCTCAAGGTAGAACATAGAAATTTAACTAGCAGAGATGATACTGCTAAATTGGGCTGCAAACGAGCCAAGCCGAGCCAAGCTTTTGTAAGCTTGAGCTTGGCTTGACTAGAATTAATCAAGCTCGAGCTCGAGCTCAAGCTTGATCAAAGTTTTATTTTAGAGCTTGAGCTTGGCTCGAGCTTGTTTATATAAGCTTAAGCTTGCCTTGGTTTGAGCTCGAGCTTGGCTTGATAAGCAAGCTTGATTCAAGCTTGATAAACAAGCTCGGTAAGCTCAAAATTAAGCTTGATTTCAAGCTCGCTCAACTTTATTTCAAGCTCATTAAGCTTGATTTCAAGCTTAACGAGCTCAATTTCAATTTAGTTAGGTTTGAATTCAAGTATCTGTAATATTAAAAATTTAATTAAAAAAGTTCATTAATATCAATTATTAAGGACATAAATATATAATGCAGAAATATATATATATATATATATATATATATATATATATATATATATATATATATATATATATATAGAATTCGACAAAGAACAAACGAGCTCCTAAACGAGCTTCTAAACGAGCCAGCTCGCGAGCTCAAACAAGCCGAGTACTTCTAAGCTTGAGCTTGGCTCGTTCATTAAACGAGCTCGAAAATGAAGCTTGAGCTCAGCTTGTTTAGTAAACGAACCGATCCTGATCCTCAAACGAGCTTTTATCGAGCCAAGCTTCGAGCAGCTTGCGAACGACTTGGCTCATTTGCAGCCCTACTGCTAAACAGAGTTTCATTGAATATCAAGCATATCCATACAGAGACTAACTCAAGGTACACTGGTTGAGTAGTCTCATACAATTTATAACAAGTTACAAGAGAATTGAGATACACACATGGCTTCTTAGAAACCTACTAAAGAGCTATGCTTCTACTGCTTGATAGGTAATACATATATACATGCTTATATCTTTCCCGTTGCTACACTTAAGTGGTGAAGCCATAGGTAGCTGATCAGCCTGTTCAAAGAAAACGAAAAAAAAAGAAAAAGATGTCATCATGTGAAAAAAAGTTACAGCAAAAAGACATCAAGTGGAAGTGACAATTAAAAGATTTGTATGAAAAGGTAAATATTGTCAACCAAAGGTTTAAATTCCAATTCAGCTAACCTTTCTTCCCTATTGAAAGCAACCTTTCTTACCTTGTTTTTAAATTTATTTCAAAATACAAAAGCAACAATCAAATGCGTCTAGTCCAATCCAAGACTTCGATACTTTCTAGCTGCAACAAGCTTCAGACTCGTTGGCTCTTCTTGGAGTTTATAATTATCTCCCGCCGTGTTACTAGAGTAATATATTTTGTAACATTGACCTCTTTCGTTAATTATCTCCAACGAAATATCGGAAAATTCGTTTCTACTGTTATATCCAGGAAGCATGGACACTCCAACTTACACTAGACACCAAAATAGATGCCAAACTCATGTCGCCGTGTTTAAAACGTGATAGGTTGTATCGTTGTCTGTGCATCATGTGTTTTTCTCTCGTATAAAAGAGTAAAAGATGAGAAGCAGGAGAGTAGAAGAGGAGCCCAATGGAACAGCATGGTGATGAACAGTGAAAGAATCTCAAGTTGGTCCTCTGCTTGTATCTGAAGGCAAACTGTCATGTGTCCAAGTTCCACACATTTTGGAAAGAAAGAAAGAAAAAACAGTAAAAGAACCAAAGACCCACAAAAAGAACACACAAAAATATAAATGCCAAGGTGGTTGTTATGTGTGTGTGTTCTTCTGTTTCACATTAAGATGAGTTTGGTAGGTAATTCAGTTAGTTAGTTAGTTAGTTACCTTGTTGAATCATCTGCGGTGGCCGCGCCAGTAGGACTGGGAGTGGAAGTTTCCCGACTCGATGTCCCTCACGTCCCTCTCGAGCAGCTTGTACTGCCCCTTGACGTCCTCGACCGACCTGCCTACGGCGCGGGCCACGTTCTGCCAGCGGTCGAGGGTCTCCCTGTCGTACACCGCCAGCACCTGCTCGAAGTGCTTGTTCTCCTCGGCCGTCCACGAGTTCCGCGACATAGAACTGGACGCCATCGGAAAGAAGAAGACTGGGGGCCGGGCTGTGACAAAAAAGGAAGGGTATATGGCTAGGGATGGTGAGAGAGTTGGAAGGAGGGGGTGATATTTATAGGAGCTTTGGAGCCAATTGGAGGAATATTACATAGGAGAGGTACTGCAGAGAGGTGGTCATTGTGGTGGAGAGGAACGTATCAGAAGAGGGTGATTGCTACTTTTTGAAATTCTCTCTCAACTGTTATTGGCCTTCAAGCATTCAAAGATCCTCCATGTGCCATTTCCCTCTCCTTTGGAAAGTAAATAACAACCTCTATGACATAGTTATACATTCTACAACTATGGTGATCATAAGCAAATTGTTTGCTAAAAGGGTGTGTGGGTAGGGATGGCAACAGGACGGGTAGGGGCCGGGGACCATATCTCTCATCTCCATTTTCTAGTATTGTTTGAATCCCCATCCCCATCCTCATTTCCCGTCGGGTTCAATTTTTTACACCCATCTCCATCCCCGTTAGACAATGCATTTTCCGTCTCCGTTCCCATCCCCATCCATTAACATTTTCGGGGCCGAATTTTCTCATCTTTGTATCTTGTCCGTTAACAATTTTTTTATGTACATTATGTCACGCTCCAGAATCAGAATACTGGAGAGCGGGGGACAGACACAGCCAGCTACGTATATAGAAGTGTAATCCACCTCGATATATGGTCACGGCTGTCTAGATGTATGAGGGTTTATCTACAAGCCATCAGTCTCTTATGGTTAAGAACAAGCCTAATGTCTCAATCTCAAGCAAATAATAATAGTTACAAGATGTTAGACCATCAAATATTCAATAGTAAGACGTCTCATACATTTCATATACAGATGATCATGAAGCTAGTCGTACAAAATGCGAGGACTAGCAAGAGTTTCGGTCATACATGATCAACCCTAGGATTTGTCAATCATTTTACAGCCCTTAGGCAGACAAGAAATATAAGTATTCAACACGAGCTAACACTTGCTCGACGGCTAAACGCCTCAAAAGAATAATTTACAATAGAGTGGAAGAGTAAAATAAAATCCACTCGTTGCCAGGGTTACGTCTAGTGTTCACCATCTGGCTGGAAGGCTGATAGATCCTCGGAAGCTACTCCAAAATATGGCCATACAAAACCAGCTGGGTCAGAACCCAGAAGAACAAGTGCCACAAGGGAGGCTTCACTTAAGAACTAAAACCAGCATATTAGCACATGAGACATAAAGGATAATAAAAGACATGAGTTAGAAAAAACAAGATGATAAACGATAAGACAACTAAGGGACTATTTCGGTAGCCAAGTTACAACCCGTAAACCAAATAAGGACCGGGGTTGTAATCCTTCACCTGAACAAAGCTTAGTCTCCAACCAATTATTGACAAGAGTAAAGCATAACAGTAATGTGCTGAAGTAATCATAGACTTGCATTGCTTAGACAAGACTAGACTCCATTCATCATTCACGGCCAAGCAATGAGTACGACTCGATACTTTAACTAACTAGGGTTATCACAAGTCTAGTTACTAGCAAGATGCAATGAGATGTTCCAGCAGTCACAAGCCCTGCAGACTATCCAGGTTATCCATGTCACGACCCGCATCCAATATTTTGGGCATGAACCGTGTACATGCCCAGCCTACGTCGCAGAGTCGACGGTAGAACGCTGTAACAATATGATGAACAACCACGCAATAAAGATATATCACAAGGAAAATATAGCAACTCCACATCTCAACTCAGCATCTAATAGATAAAATAGAACCGTCTCACAATAGAAAATGTATGAAGTCTAAAGTCAAAATAATCTCAACTACGTCCCCAAAAGTCAACTCAAATATCCAATACAATGTCTCAGTGCTAACTAAAATATCTAAGAAAGTGCAGCAGGATCAGATGCTGCGTACTCCTCCTGGTAGGCAAAGTCTGTCTCTAACACATCTCCCAAGTACGAGCCATATTGGTCAGGACACACGATCTCTTCGCCATCACCTAAAATTTGTTTGGTTACCCAGTCAGGATGGAACGAGTACAATTCACTGAATGCAGTTCCAATATATGAAAATGACTATATAACAGAGGTTAGCCTTTAGACATATGATTTTATAAAATAAACGAAAGAAATAGAAATAAACTAAATAACAAAAATAGTAAATAAAATACAGGAAAATACTCACCGACTGACCACTGAAGTACCTTTGACATGTGACCGGTCTCGGGACAATTACACGACACTGTCTACACTATCTACACGGCATAAAGTTACACGGTCTACACAGTATAATGCAATAAAGAAACACTGTCTACACGGTATAAATGCATTAATAATCACGGTCTACACGGTATAAGGTCAGATCACACATCATTGGTACTTCATCTCCCCCGACATCACAAAGAAATAAATCAACATAAAAGCTAAAATCACACATCTGTCGACTAACAATGATGTATAGTAAGAATCAATACTGAAAACAAACAATAAACTGTACTCGCATGTTGTCCCTGGCTGCTGGCACTGGTCAGAGTCCAAATCGAGGTCCAGAAAACCTATTACAAAATATTAGGATCAAACACCATGTGATAGTTCAAAGAGCTTATTAACATTTGACTTCTTACTTGGTTTCCTTGTTATTCCCCCTTGGCTCTATTTATACAATGAGTTGACTAACTTATGGTTATTGTTTTATGACCATTTGTCTATACACATAAAGAAATTCTTGGACTGTCAAAGTCTGCTATCTAAGAAATATATAAATTTGTTTCTGCTGAGTTCTCGAGTGGAGGACTCTGGAAATAGGGTTTAATTCAAAGTGACTCAAGGAGTGGCCTATGGGTTTATACTTGCTAATGAGGGTACAAAGGCTGGGCTTCCCTGTGTGTTCTGATCTTGAATGCCAGTGGTGTTCCTATATCCCTGAATACAAATTATTAAAGTATTGGGGATACCAATCTGTAGTAGTCCCTGGATAACCCGTTCCTAACCATAACTTACCCATCAACCTAAACTCTCAAGTTAGAAGCTGATACCATCTACTCAGTATCCTATTGTGTAGGAAGTTGTACAAATTTTAGAGTATATGATATGGCTTGGTTTGCTTTGTTATCAAAGCAGTATCTCAGTATTGGGATCAACCCTCGACACCATGGTTCAGCCAGTTATCAGCATCCTGTTTAATATGAATATACCCATCCTAAAACCGAACCCAGGTGGTTTACAGGGTTGCTTATATGATTAGAACTAGTATACTAAAAGTTCCACCTAGGTGTACCTATGCGGCACACCCCCAGTTTACACTTGTATCAGGTAACGATCTGATACTCGGGTTTCTCCTTGGGTACAGAGTATCTACATTAAGAAGAAGAAGCATTGATACGTTTTTGGCTATATTTAAGGTCTGTGATGGAGTTCTAGTGTCCTGTTGTTCTTAAACTCAAATGGATACCAAGTGTTGGTATCTGTCCTGTCATCTAGTGGCTAAGAAGGGTTTCCATATGACAATAGGGAGAAATTCATGGTATGCTTAAACTGTGCAACAAAAACTTATAACCCTTTGTTCTTAGTGACAGTATTTCCCTTTTATGTCAAAGTATCAGTGCCCATTGAAAACAGAGCTACCTGGGACTCAACGCTGTTAGCCACTGATACACTAGGTAGTCTGATTTCCCTTAATGCTAGGTCGATACAATTGTATCCGTGATGATATAAGAGTTGAACAGGATATCCATTCCAAATCAGGAATTTGATTCGATCTGCTTTCAGGAGTTGGGTTCCCATCTGTTTTCAGGATACCCTATGTTCTGATACTAAAGGCCAAATAAGCTACCAACCTCACTCTGGTTCAAGGGTCAAATGTGGCGTCAAGTATTTACATCTGATACTAACACCTCCTTGATTTTAAGTGTCAACCCTGATACTCCAACTCATCTAAAAACTTAGTTATGGATTAGCACTCTCGATTGATACTCTGTCTTGATACACGGTTGCAACAATTAGTGTAGGGTATTGGATACAACCTGTTCATTAGAATTTAATACTGGGGTTCTATACGTTTCCTATATTATGTGAACACAACTCGACTACCATCTAGTCTTCTTGTTTATTTCCTCAAATAGGTGGTGTTCTTAGTGTAAGGAGTATTGAACACGGAATCACAAAATAAATACTAGCCTCGGTTGCACTTTCAGATTATGGACGAAGGCTCCACGAGATAGTTGTAGCCGACCTCCCTAGGGTTTGCAGATGCAAAAGATCAACTGTCACCCTCCTTGAGTTTATATAGGACGTAGGTGATAAGAAGGATTTAATTTGAACTTTGCAGGGTTTATCCAGGAGGAATTCAATCCTTTGGTTTCGACTTTATATTGGAAACATGGGTCAATTGGGGTCGGTTAAAACAGTTGGTATTTGAATTCTTTTTTGAATTCCAGATCCTATCCACTAGGTGATTGAGAATATTACACATACAACTAGGATTAGGAGTATAGCAATCGATCCTGCTATTTGAAATTTAATTTCAAAAATATCTTTAAGGTCCCTGGACCATATTACTTTACAAAGAACCCTTTCTCAATACAAATATATATATATATATGTGTGTGTGTGTGTGTGTGTGTGTGTGTGTGTGTGTGTGTGTGTGTATAAGTAAATAGGGTTTATGGTAAAAATGGGTAATTAAAATGAATAAGAATTAATAATAAAATAGATGGGGCTTACAATCCAGGCGAGGTCCATTGAAGAGTTATCAAGAATTATTAGGTGGCTTGGAGTGCAACACATGACAGTGTGCCTAGAACTTGTTTCATGAAGTGCTCCACATGACAGTGGGCTGGAAATGTGCCCTACTCGACGGCAGGCTACAAGTCTATCAGGTGTGGCCGGGATAACGAGATCGCCTGTAACTGGAAACATCTCTCTATATGAACTACTTGATCAATCTAGTCATTAACCTAGTCCAATTCAGTATAAATCCCTGACCGTAGGAAATCAGGAATTCATGTCCTAGACATGATGCAAGACGAGACATGTAGCTTGTTCACACATACACATGGTTCAACCACGATTTCAAGATAAAAGTACCTAGCATGTCGAGATAGCCGTCGCAACAACATTCAAGATTACATGTCATGTTTACTTGTCAAGAGTGCGCAACGACGGGCCACTATCATGTATTATCATGTCAAGGTTACTTGTTAAGAGTGCACCACAACGGGCCACTATCATGTCATGTTACTTGTTACTGGTTAAGAGTGCACCTTAACAAGCCACTATCGTGTTCTATTCTTATATTATCATCAATGAGAGAAACTTGCATAAATAGCTAGTAACATATTCTTGAATCCAAGAAAAAGATCTACAACTTTCATGTTGGAAGTTGGGAGAAATTCTGGCCATAATTCAGCCAAATATGACATAAAACAGCCAAAAATAGCCAAAATAGGCACTATGTAGCATTCTGTGGTACTATGCGGCCTTCTGTGGCACTATACGGCATTCTGCGGTATTATGCCGCAGGCTGTGGCACTATGTCTCTATGTCGCAGGCTGTGGCACTATACGGCAGGCTGTACTATGCCGCAGGATGCGTCACCATGCAACACTATGCGGTAGGCTGCACTATGCCGTAGGCTGCGTCACCATGCGATACTATACGACAGGCTGCACTATGCGGCAGGCTGTACTATACCGCAGGCTGAGTCACCTTGCGATACTATGCGACAGGCTACATTATGCGGCAGGCTGTATTATGCGGCAGGCTGCACTATGCCACAGGCTGCACTATACGGCAGGCTACAATATACGGTAGGCTGCACTATGCGATACTATTCATCGTCCCTGCCAGATTCAGGACAGATGAACTTAGAAAATGTCCAAATCTTATTTGGCCATAACTTCCTCAAAACAAGCCGAAATCTAACTTTTCAAATGTCCATTTTGGATAAAATCGAATTCTCTACAACATAGAGCAATCAAAATATAAAAATAATTGAGTTTAGTAGATCAAAATCCAAGAAAACTGAAAAGGCTACAAACTTAGATCTACAAAGATCCCTTCATCTAAACCAAGAAATCCAAGTTCTAAAGAGGCTTAGAATCAAGAGAAAAAGACAATAGAACAATAAAATTCAAGATCCATCATGAAGCAAAATTACACTTGCCTAAGCTCTCTAGGTTAGTCGGAGAGTAATGGAGGAAGAAAAAGAAGAAGTAAATGAGAGTAATGAAGATAGAGAGAAAAGTTGACTTATATATCAACCCCTTTTCATCTTAAACCCAAAATAACCAAACCAAGCCAAGCTAACATGCCATGATGAACCAAACCAAATTAAACCAAGACAAAATAAACCGAATCAAGATTAATCTAAGCAAGACAAGTCTAATTACGGGTCAAAATTCCGTACACGTATACTGGAAATACGTATAACGGAAAACGGGAGTGACAACTCTATCCACCTTAAAAGAATTTTGTCCTCGGAATTTAATCAAGAGGCTAGAGATGTCGGGAAAGCAATACTAATACTGATTATCTATGACTAGCAGTTAAACGGGCAATCATCCATACAAGCAAAAAGTAAAAGCATAAGGCATAAGGAAGACATTATACCTTATGAGTCAAACAGGTGTGGATATCGCGATCGGATATCATCCTCACGCTCCCACGTTGACTCACCTAAAGAGGGGTGACCCCAAGCAACACGGACTAAACTAATAGTCTTGTTCTTGAGTACCTTCTCTCTTCCGTCCAATATGGATACGGGCCTTTCCTCATACGAAAGGTTGGTGCCAACAACCAATTCTGACTGATCAAGGACATGGCTCGGATCCGAAATATATCGTCGTAATTGGGATATATGGAATACGTCATGTACCTCACATAACGACGATGGAAGAGCGAGACGATAGGACACATCACTTACTTGCTCAAGGATATCGAACAACCCTATATACCTAGGACTAAGCTTTCCCCGCACGTCGAATCGAATGACGCCACGGGTAGGCAAGATCCTAAGGAACACGTGGTCGCCGACTGAAAAATCAAGGGGACGCCGATGAGAATCAGCCCAATGGCACTGACGCTCTTGGGCAACTCGAAGATGATCTCTGACTTGTCTGACCACCTCGATTGTCTGCGTAACCATCTTCGGACCAAGCATCTGCCTCTCACCTATATCATCCCATGCTAACGATAATCTGTATTGTAGTGCCTCGTCCCGCTCAGTCAATCGGAGAAATTGGAACGCTGACGACGTTCAGACTTAGCCTTACAACGGCGACTCGAAGACATCACTCGGTCAAGGCGACCGCTCGCTCAGGTGGGGTAGTTTCGGTGAACTTACCTCATCTTAGCCTTCATATAATAAATCGCATATTTTCAACTTGCACAAGTAGGTTTGATAATAAAAGAGACGAACCCACATAGCTAAGGGAATAATCCCGACAGGTCGAAATGAGTTAGAATATGGAAAGGTCCAATGACCGGCTTAGAGTTGGTGCACGGCGTGCTTTGAAAATGACACTCGATCCTTCGTCTCGTGGCTTGGAAGAAGGAAAGTGGTTGAGTAGGCGAAGTTATGAACGTAGCCTAAGTCATAGACGTCGTCCGCATGAATACTTCATAAAGCGTGCACGGTCCCATCGTCCAAGGCTTGGCATAGCCTTGGTTTGCCCATGAGTTAAGTTGCGTTGAACAGATTGTGACATAAGTCTAGGCACCCAAATGACTTGGTCGTTCGAAGTCGAATGCGTGCATGACACGTTCCCATGACGCAAGGCTTGACGCAGTCTTTGCTCGTCAAGTTGTTGCAAAGTTAAGTAAGACAAGGACTATCAAATAGGCGTTCATGTGTTGAGTAGTCCCACGATCCCAAGGCCCGTCGTATAAAGTATGACTCGGGCGATAGTGTTGCGTAGAACACTGTTGGCTTAAGGCACGATGTACGGACTTAGTGTTTAAGGAACGGGCTACGGTTGATTCATTGAGATTGAAATGATAGGGCAAGAAAGATGAATGCTCGCGACTATAGGTCGACGATGCGGTCTGTCACGACCTGCACCCTAGAGTAAGGGCACGAGGCATGGGTACATCCAGCCTACGCCGCAGTGTCGACGGTAGAACACTGTCCTAGGTCAACATACATCTAACAATATATCTCTAAACAGTTTATACTCTCCGAATTTGGGGGTGACATAGCAGTAAATGAACTCAATCACAAACTAAGGAAGAGATAGCATGATATGAAATAGAACTCAAGGAAAAATAGATGATAAAGTAGTCTAAGATAATCCCAGCAAATTTCCAGAGGTACAAACTCAGCTACAGAATGAAAGAATATATACAACTCAACATCTCTGAACAGAAAATAAGTCTAGCTAAACATGTCTCAAGACTACATAAAAAGATAAGCCTAACTAAACTAGTCTAGGCTATGGAGGTGATGTCCTCAGCTAGAGCTGGGTCCTCCTGAGGGTCCAGCTCGCAAGTGTCATCTAAGGCTGCCCCGTAGAAAGTATCCAGACAGGCCTCCTCCTCGTCCTCTGTAATATTTTCAACAGGTCCAGTCAGGACAGGAGCGAGTACAGTACATCTAAACAGTTCATAGCAGGTTAGAAAATATAATCATGCAGTAAAGTAAGATACAAGTACTGAAAGAAGTGCAGTATGTAAACAGAGAGAGAACTGTAATAGAAATATCTACTATAAATAGAGAACTAACATGTGGCTAGTGAGTCAGAGTACAACGTAGACATGTAAATGGCATGGGATGATTCTGATGCTACACTATGGAATGATGCTACACTATGGAATGATTCTGATGCTACACTACTGGTGTATTATTCACATGTCCACTTCTACTCCCCCGTACCCCCAATCAATACACAAGGATCCAACTAGGTTATGTTATGATTCCATGCAAAGGCCCCCGAAGGGTGGTACATGAAAGTCCCATAAATAGGAATTCTAGGAGATTTTAGGATACCCAGTAAATGGGATAAGGATTCTAGGAGACTCTGTGATCATAAGAGTATATGTCACAAGTAATCAAAGAACCAATGAAGCATAGTGATACACCATGTAAGTGAAACGCACAGAACATGTAGTACCCGATGCTCCCTAAGGATAACATCTCAAGAAGGGATCCATATAGTACCAATCCGTGTGACCGATGTGACATTAACAAGTAAAGTAATTTAATACAGGAAATAATTCTAAGCAGGATATGAAATGATCAGAGAATGTACTCGCCTGGTATCTGAATGTCTAAGGTGAATATACTGTCCGAGGAGTGGTGTCTGGCTCCTAATCAGAACAACACAAGTCACAACAAGTCTAAAATAATAAAATGAAGCTCTACTATGCATTCTACATGAGTCTAGGTCAAACTAGGTCAAAGTCAACTCTTGGTCAACCCTGGTCAACCAAGAAGTCAAACCTAGGTCTAGCAAGTCTAACTAGGCTTAACTAGTCTAACTGACACACCATAGGCTATATTATGCCTATTTGCCAATCATAATTCATGACAACCTGACATTACCTATATCTAATACATGACACATGTATATATATTACACAACCATAATATATATATATATATATATATATATATATATATATATATATATATATATATATATATATATATATATATATATATATATATATATATATATATATATATATATATATATAAAAATATTATATATATATATATATATATATATATATATATATATATATATATATATAATATATATATATCTATATATATTATATATATTATATATATATATTAAAAAATATATATATATTATATATATATATATATAATATTATATATATATATATATATATATATATATATTATATATATATATATATATATATATATATATTATATATATATTATATATATATTATATATATATATATATATAATATATATAATATAATATAATATATTATAATATATATATATATATATATATATATATATATATATATATATATATATATATATATTATATAATATATATATATATATATATATATATATTTTTTTTTATATATATATATATACACATTTTATATGATACTAGTATATATTCTAATATAACCTATACACCCATTGTGTATATCTATACTAGATACCTATGTATAATACACAACTTATATCATATATATATAGATACATATATTAAGTATATATTACATATATACCTACATTACATATATACATATATTACATAGGAATAGGATACATAGAGAGGGATAGATAAAAGAGAGTGAGTGAGTGAAACTGTGTGTGGGAAATTTACTCTGTGTGTGTGTCAAGGATGTGAGTGAGAGAGAGGGGGCTGTCCATGTGTGACAGGACCCTGGTGTGTGTGTGTACATGATTTCTTGTGTGTGTGTGTGTGTAGGGTGAATGAGGGGAACATGGGTTAAAAGAAAAGTGAAAATTCTGAAATCATAATAAGAGGGAACCAATCCTAACCTCAGGTTTATAAGAACTCAGATTTTTTGAGTTCACAACATCAATCAAGGCAATCTCAGATTCTTGAAAACAGGAAATAGATTGATGAACTCATTTTTAGACCAAATCAAATTGAATTTCCACATACAATCTCAGATTTCATAAACAGTCCAATATTCTCATAAAACAGTAATTCTCAGATTTTATTTGTGTGCAGGACATGTATGCAGTGACATATCAAGGAACTGAAACATGTGTGTGTCATTAGTGCAGGAAATGACAGGGAAATGTGTGTGGTTCCAGAGTTCAGGTTTGTGTGTGCTTGTGATCACTGGTGACAGTGTTAAAATGGAATAGAAACCAATTCTCAGAAAATGTGACAGGTAATGCAAATCTCAGATTTCAATATATATTGATCACTAATAGTTCATCAACTCAGGTTTGGCAAGTTTAGTTAGCAAGAGGAAAGAAAACCAAATAGTATTCTTAGATTTCAGGTTTGTATAAACATAGGAATAGATAGGTGACAGGAAATTGAGTTTTCAGAATTCAGAATAATCTCAGGTTCCTGTTCTCCCAAATTTTCGAATTCCAATATGCATCTCATATGTCCACACATAAACATATTAACTAAAACATATATATAGATCTAGAAAGGAGCCTACTCAATTAATCATGATATGTCATCCTCAAAACAGTAAGGTTAAATCTGAGGACAGTTAATATAAAGGAGTATCATTGATTATACAGTTTCCCTCCTCTGAATTTGAACTTCTAATCAACAATTCAATCACAAAATGAATCCCCTAAGTCCTAAACTTGACATTAAATGTGTAGTAATTAAAATTATCACAATATACATGATATTAATTCATTAATGCAATTCGAATCAGGGAGAAAAGCAGTGAATCAGTTCACTGATACTGACAGTATCAGAAAAATAGGGAATTCCCATTCGACAATGAAATATCATTTAATAATCCTTAAAAAGGTTGGTAATTAATATCAAATGTGTGCACGTGTCATACCCTCAGTTTCGTGTCCACAAACACTAGACACAAGTGTCCAGACCATCGCACACGCGCACACGAGACTGCACGAGCTCGGTTGGCCTGTGCACATGTCCGCACGCACACGACACGCCACCAAGTGACACGAGACTTGGGGAGTGTCGTGTCAGACACTGCCCCAAGCTCTACGTCCAATGGTACGTGCCCACGTGTCCTGTAGGAGTCGTACGACCCTACGGGTAGCAGGACAGTGCGCCCAGGCGCGCGCGACCGTGTCCGCAAGTCCATTGTGACTCGGACACGACTCAAAACCACCCCAGTAAATCACAATCGTGTAAGCGACATCAAAATGAGAATTTCCATTCAAACATAATTTGAAATCTCGAACAAAATGCCCTTTATGGCATTTCGTCGAACACCTGCGCATGTCACTGATACGTGTCGATACGGACACGTACAGGACACGAAAAATGGAAAATCCTATACCTACAGAACCAGGACACCTAGGGCTAGATGAATATGCAATGAAACCCTAGTTTTAATGGGTGGAATAGAATGTACCTATGGGTGTTCTTCAACACAACAAGTCTCTTCCAAGGAGTTCTTCAAAGTCACCAAAAATCCCCAAATTGATGCAAATCTAAGATTTGACTCCACCATCAGCAAGAAAACATTGATTAGATCATAATAGAAGAAATCCCAATCAAAAGGAGTCCTATTGATTAAACTAGGAAGAAATTAAATGGAGGCTTACCTATTCCTTAAGAAAATGAAGAACTAATAAAGAAAGAGGCACAAATCCCTATAGAGACATTATATAGGCAAGGGAGGGTCTTGGCTGGTCATAATAGTTAGGGTTAGGTTTTTAGGTTTCATCCTATGGCTAGGAATGAATCAAGGGTATTGTGTGGTCTAGAACAAAAGGCTCTTTCTTAGTCTTTTGCAAATCACTTAACCATAACTAGACTTGACTTAACCCCTTAGCCAAACCATCTAATTCTCAAAGTGGCTCACTAAGTTAGTTATGACCCATCTAGGTTAGGTCCAATCTAGGTTAGGCTAACCATAATCACAAGGCAATAATTATATTAATATTTAAATCACATCATTCAATTAAATTATTTTAAAAAAAATTCCTAATAAAATATATTAAATTCAAATAATTCAAAAATGACAAAAATACCATCAAACTAGAAATGTGGTAGTGACAAATCTACCCTCCTTAAAAGAATTTCGTCCTCGAAATTGAAAGGCGAAATACAACTGGTGAGAAGGATAGAAAGTATACCTCACGGTCCAAAAAGATATGGGTATCGCTCGCGCATCTCATCCTCCCGCTCCCAGGTAGACTCTTCTGGAGAATGATGCCTCCATACGACGCGTACCAAAGGTATCACCTGGTTCCTCAGAACCTTATCCCGGCGATCCAGAATCTCCACAGGCTGCTCTGGATAACTGAGAGTAGGTCCGACCTCAATCTCCGAATGATCAAGCACATGGCTAGGGTCAGCCACGTACCGTCTCAACTGTGATACGTGGAATACGTTATGGACCCCCATAAGTACAGGTGGCAAGTCTAGCCTGTAAGCCACGTCGTCGACTCTCCCGCTGATAACGAAAGGGCCGATGAAGCGCGGGCTAAGCTTCCCACCTCCACCAAAACATATCGTACCACGAGTCGGAGATATCCGTAGAAAAACCATGTCTCCGACCTAAACACAAGCAAGGTCTCAAATTAACTATGATAAACAAACATGATCAATAAAACACAAACAACAAACCTAATATAATCCTACTCTAATCTGTACCTCAAACTCCAAGGGCCTCCGGTGGCTATCGGCCCAGTGCCGATGTCTGTCCTGCGCCATGCAAAGTCTGTCCCTGATGAGCTTCACCTTCTTGGCTGTGTCAACAACCATCTCTGGACCCAGTAAAGCTCTCTCACCAACAACATCCCAAGATAAGGGTGTACGACACCTACGCCCGTACAGAGCCTCGAAAGGTGACATCTCGAAGCTGGCCTGGAAACTGTTGTTGTAAGCAAACTCCACCAAATGAAGATGATCCTCCCAGGAACCTCCAAAGTCCAAGACGTATGTCCGCAGCATATCCTCAAGTGTCTGAATAGTCCTCTCTGACTGTCCGTCCGTCTGGGGGTGGTATGCGGTACTAAACTTGAGCTGAGTGCCCAAGCTAGTCTGCAGACTCCTTCAGAAATAGGAAGTAAAGTGACTATCCCGATCTGAGACAATGCTGACTGAAACTCCGTGAATCCTGACTATCTGTCGCATATATATCTCCGCAAGCCTCTCTGTAGACGTACCCACCTTGAATGGCAAGAAGTGGGCCGATTTGGTCAACCTGTCAACGATGACCCAAATCACGTCTTTTCTTCCTGGTGTACGCGGTAATCCTGATACGAAGTCCATAGTGATATGCTCCTATTTCCACTCGGGAATGGACAGCGGCTGCAATAATCTACCGGGCCTCTGCCTTTCTGCCTTGACCTGCTGACAGATCAAGCACCTAGCTACGAAGCGATCCACCTCCCGCTTCATTCCGGACCACCAAACATGCTCCCTCAGATCTCGGTACATCTTGTTGGCACCCGGGTGTATAGAGTACTGAGATCTGTGGGCCTCCTACATAACCTGCTCCCTGAGATCTCCGCTGGGCCCACATAACCTGGAACCGTGCCTCAAGGCACCATCCTCTGCAAGAGAAAACTCGCCCTTCAGCAATCCTGCTCTCGAAGATACCGCAGAGCAACGTCCTCAAACTGTGCCGACTTGATCCTCTCCACCAAGTCCGACTGAATCTGCATGCCCCACATCTACATCTGCACTCCGGGCACGATCACCTCAATCCCAAGGCTCTCTAAGTCTGCAAACAAATATCGATCCATGGTCAAACACATGGCTGTCGGATACCTACTCAAGGCATCGGCAACCACGTTGACCTTCCCTGGGTGATACTGAAGTAGGATGTCAAAATCCTTCATCAACTCTAGCCATCTGCACTGTCTCATGTTCAACTCCTTCTGAGTGAACACATACTTTAAGCTCTTGTGATCTGTGAAGATCTCCACCCTCTCACCATACAGATAATGCTTCCACAACTTCAGAGCAAATATCACTGCTGCCAGCTCCAGGTCGTGGGTAGGGTAGTTCTTCTCATGGGGACGCAATTGCCTGGAAGCATAGGCAATCACCTTCCCACGTTGCTGCAAGACGCAACCCAGCCCCTTCCCTGAAGCATTACTATAAATAGTGAAACCACTTGATCCTGAAGGCAATGTCAGAATCGGAGCTGTCGTAAGCCGCTTCTTCAACTCATCAAAAGCTGCCTGACAC
The DNA here is from genome assembly GCA_029216955.1 of Iris pallida. Taxonomy (NCBI): domain Eukaryota; kingdom Viridiplantae; phylum Streptophyta; class Magnoliopsida; order Asparagales; family Iridaceae; genus Iris; species Iris pallida. Next base: position 14,239,109 of record JANAVB010031818.1, on the reverse strand, counting down.
TCCTCTGGCCAAACATACTCAGCATCCTTCCGGGTCAACCGAGTCAACGGTTCTGCAACCTGGGAGAAATCCTGCACAAATCTCCGATAATATCCTGCCAGCCCCAGGAAACTCCTGATCTCTGCAACTGAAGTCGGCGCTGCCCATGCCTCAACTGCTACAATCTTCTTGGGATCAACTGAGATACCATCTCCAGTCACCACATGCCCCAAGAAGTCCACCCGGTCCAAGAAGAACTCACACTTGGAGCGCTTCCCGTAAAGCTGCTCATTCCTGAGAGTCTCCAGCACGATCCTCAAATGCTCCTCGTGCTCCTCCTTAGTCTTAGAATATACCAAGATGTCGTCAATGAATACCACCACAAACTGATCCAGATACTGGTGGAACACCTTGTTCATAAGGTTCATAAATACTGCTGGTACATTGGTTAGCCCAAACGGCATAACCAAAAAATCAAACTGTCCGTACCGCATCCTGAAAGCGGTCTTGGAAATATCCTCCCCCTTCACCTTCACCTGGTAATATCCCGACCTCAGATCAATCTTGGAAAATACTCGAGCTCCGCTCAACTGGTCAAATAGATCGTCGATCCGCGGCAGTGAATATTTGTTCTTGATTGTGAGGTTGTTGAGTGCCCTATAGTCAATACACATCCGTGCTAACCCATCCTTCTTCGGCACGAACAACACTGGTGTATCCTATGGCGACGAACTCGAGCGGATGAAGCCCTTGTCCTGTAGCTCATCCACCTGCTTCTTTAGCTCCACCATCTCGCTGTTGTTCACCCGATAGACATGCTGAGAGATGGGTTCCGCTTCTGGAACCAAGTCTATCGAGAACTCTATGTCCCTATCTGGTGGCAATCCCGGCAACTCCTCTGGGAAAACATCCATATACTCTGCTATCAAGGGGTGTGGAATCGCCTGCTCCTCGACCGAGACTCCACAGAAGACTCCGCTGCTCTGCTCTGCCTGACGTCTGGAGTACTCGAACTCTGGCTCCCCCGGCGCTTTGAAGAGAACTCTACCCCCTCTGCAATCAATGCTGGCGTGGTACCTACTAAACCAATCCATGCCTAGTACTATATCGTAGTTCGGCAATAGCATTACGAGCAGGCTCACCTCCAACTCACGGCCTCCTAAAACTACTCTCCGACCCTTACAAACATCACTCACGAGGATAATGCCACCCCTGGTCATGATCTTGTAAGTCCTAGGCAACGATTCAGCTATGATACCGTGTCTAATCGCAAAAGATACTGATATGAAGCTATGCGAAGCACCGGAATCGAATAATGCAAAAGCTGGACTAGAGTCGAGAAGAATCGAACCTGCGATCAGCTCTCCTATCACCTCTGCATCTCCAGCTGCCATGGCAAAAGCTCGCCCCTGCTGGCCTTCCCTGGCCTGCTGCTGATGCTGAACAAATCTCTACTACTGCGTCGGCAGGGCTGGTCCCCTCTGCGGGCCAGCTGGAGCTCTGACTGCTGCTCTCTGGGCTGCTCGTCCCATACGGCACTCCCTCATCTGGTGGTCTGCTGAACCACACACCAGGTACTGGCCCAGCCTCTTCCGGTACTCATTGGCGACATGCCCGGGCTTCTTACAGTAGGCACAAGTGACAACCTGCCTCTGGCCCTGCTGGTGCTGCCTCGGCTGATGCTGCTGGTGAACTGGCCTCTGCTGAATCGGCTGCGGCTGGAACTGCCTCGGCTGTTGGAACTGAAAGTGAGGCCTCTTGGCCTGGCCTCCGCTGCTGCTGCTGCCCCCAACTGGGTCTCGCCCCCTCTTGAGCCTAAGCTCAAGATCATCCTCTGCAGCTAGTGCGTCCACCAGGATCTCCTCAAATGTAGCACTGTGGGCGTTCTTGGTATAGGACTTGACCTCCTTACCAAGCCCTTTCGGAACCTCCGGGCCTTCGTCGTCTCTGACAAGTCCTCCATAAATCTGCTCAGGCGGCAGAACTCTCCTGCGTACTCCTCCACGGACTGGCTCCCCTGGACTAGGGCCTCGAACTGGGTCTCGAGGGCTCCCAGCACTGCGTCTGGAAAGAACTTCTCCTTGAACAGCTTCTTGAATGCTGCCCAAGTCTGCCCTGCTGTGCCGACCCTCGGATTGGTCTGGTACCAGGTACGGGCTAGATCCTTCATCATGCTGTCCGCTGCCTCTATCTGGAGCCTCGTCGGGATCTCAGCCAATCTGAAAATCTCCTCCATATGCTCGATCCACTCATCGGCATACAAGATCTCCTCTGTCCCCCGGAAGTCTCTAGGGTGCATCTTCTGGAAATCTTGGATGCCCTTCTTCCGTGGCTGGTGCAGCTGCGGGGCTGCCGCTGGCTGAGCTATGACTCTCTCCACTGCGGTCACTGCCAGCTCAATGCCTCGAGTGAGCTCTGCCGTGTGCCTCTGCTGCTGGGTCTGCTGACCCTCCATGTACTGCCTGAAGAAAGCCAACAGCTGAACGGCATCAACTGTCCTGCAGGTGGCTGCTGCTGGAAGGGCTCCTCTGCGATGACTGGGTCCTGCCTCCGAGCCGGTGGAGGCATACCCCCTGCTGCTGCTGCTGGAACCTCAATACGAACAGTGGTGGCAAGAGCTGCAGTCTCCTGTCTCTGCTGAACTGGCTAAGAGGTAGCAGATCCCTCTATAACATCTCCATGAATTGTACGCTGCTGACGAGTCTCTACCATCCTGAAGATAGACCAAACAAGAGTAACAATTTCTGAGAAAGAAGTAAAATAACAAAGGCGGACAGTTACAATTCAAAGGATCAGCTGACAATACGGATTTAGATGGCAATAAAAGAAATTTTTCCTAAGTGATGAGTACCTTAAAATTAATGTCCTATATCCTACTGCAGGCTGTAGTGATACTCTAGTTCGAATACCACTACACTTCTAGTCTAGACCTGCATGGGCCACCACTAAAAACGTGTCACGATCCGCACCCTAGAGTAAGGGCACGAGGCGTGGGTACGTCCAGCCTACGCCGCAGTATCGGCGGTAGAACGCTGTCTTAGGTCAACATACATCTAACAATATATCTCTAAATAGTTTATACTCCCGAATGGGGGTGACATAGCAGTAAATGAACTCAATCACAAACTAAGGAAGAGATAGCATGATATGAAATAGAACTCAAGGAAAAATAGATGATAAAGTAGTCTAAGATAATCCCAACAAATATCCAGAGGTACAAACTCAGCTACAGAATGAAAGAATATATACAACTCAACATCTCTGAACAGAAAATAAGTCTAGCTAAACATGTCTCAAGAATACATAAAAAGATAAGCCTAACTAAACTAGTCTAGGCTATGGGGATGATGTCCTCAGCTAGAGCTGGGTCCTCCTGAGGGTCCAGCTCGCAAGTGTCATCTAAGGCTGCCCCGTAGAAAGTATCCAGACAGGCCTCCTCCTCGTCCTCTGTAATATTTTCAACAGGTCCAGTCAGGACATGAGCGAGTACAGTACATCTAAACAGTTCATAGCAGGTTAGAAAATATAATCATGCAGTAAAGTAAGATACAAGTACTGAAAGAAGTGCAGTATGTAAACAGAGAGAGAACTGTAATAGAAATATCTACTATAAATAGAGAACTAACATGTGGCTAGTGAGTCAGAGAACAACGTAGACATGTAAATGGCATGGGATGATTCTGATGCTACACTATGGAATGATTCTGATGCTACACTACTGGTGTATTATTCACATGTCCACTTCTACTCCCCCGTACCCCCAATCAATACACAAGGATCCAACCAGGTTATGTTATGATTCCATGCAAAGGCCCTCGAAGGGTGGTACATGGAAGTCCCATAAATGGGGATTCTAGAAGATTTTAGGATACCAGTAAATGGGATAAGGATTCTAGGAGACTCTGTGATCATAAGAGTATATGTCACAAGTAATCAAAGAACCAATGAAGCATAGTGACACGCCATGTAAGTGAAACGCACAGAACATGTAGTACCCGATGCTCCCTAAGGATAACATCTCAAGAAGGGATCCATATAGTACCAATCCGTATGACCGACGTGACAGTAACAAGTAAAGTAATTTAATGCAGAAATAATTCTAAGCAGGATATGAAATGATCAGAGAATATACTCGTCTGGTATCTGAATGTCCAAGGTGAATATACTGTCCGAGGAGTGGGGTCTGGCTCCTAATCAGAACAGCACAAGTCACAACAAGTCTAAAATGATAAAATGAAGCTCTACTATGCATTCTACATGAGTCTAGGTCAAACTAGGTCAAAGTCAACTCTTGGTCAACCCTGGTCAACCAAGAAGTCAAACCTAGGTCTAGCAAGTCTAACTAGGCTTAACTAGTCTAACTGACACACCATAGGCTATATCATGCCTATTTGCCAATCATAATTCATGACAACCTGACATTACCTATATCTATTACATGACACATGTATATATATTACACAACCATAATATATATATATATATACACATACACACATATATATATATATATATATATATATATATATATATATATATATATATATATATATATATATATATATATCTATGTACACATTTTATATGATACTAGTATATATTCTAATATAACCTATACACCCATTGTGTATATCTATACTAGATACCTATATATAATACACAACTTATATCATATATATATAGATACATATATTAAGTATACATTACATATATACCTACATTACATATATACATATATTACATAGGAATAGGATACATAGAGAGGGATAGATAAAGAGAGTGAGTGAGTGAAACTGTGTGTGGGAAATTTACTCTGTGTGTGTGTGTCAAGGATGTGAGTGAGAGAGAGGGGGCTGTCCATGTGTGACAGGACCCTGGTGTGTGTGTGTGTGTACATAATTTCTTGTATGTGTGTGTAGAGGGTGAATGAGGGGAACATGGGTTAAAAGAAAAGTGAAAATTCTGAAATCATACTAAGAGGGAACCAATCCTAACCTCAGGTTTATAAGAACTCAGATTTTTGAGTTCACAACATCAATCAAGGCAATCTCAGATTCTTGAAAACAGGAAATAGATTGATGAACTCATTTTCAGACCAAATCAAATTGAATTTCCATATACAATCTCAGATTTCATAAAACAGTCCAATATTCTCATAAAATAGTAATTCTCAGATTTTATTTGTGTGCAGGACATGTATGCAGTGACATATCAAGGAACTGAAACATGTGTGTGTCATTAGTGCAGGAAATGACAGGGAAATGTGTGTGGTTCTAGAGTTCAGGTTTGTGTGTGCTTGTGATCACTGGTGACAGTGTTAAAATGGAATAGAAACCAATTCTCAGAAAATATGACAGGTAATGCAAATCTCAGATTTCAATATATATATATTGATCACTAATAGTTCATCAACTCAGGTTTGGCAAGTTTAGTTAGCAAGAGGAAAGGAAACCAAATAGTATTCTCAGATTTCAGGTTTGTATAAACATAGGAATAGATAGGTGACAGGAAATTGAGTTTTCAGAATTCAGAATAATCTCAGGTTCCTGTTCTCCCAAATTTTTGAATTCCAATGTGAATCTCATATGTCCACACATAAACATATTAACTAAAACATATATATAGATCTAGAAAGGAGCCTACTCAATTAAGCATGATATATCATCCTCAAAACAGTAAGGTTAAAACTGAGGACAGTTAATATAAAGGAGTATCATTGATTATACAGTTTCCCTCCTCTGAATTTGAACTTCTAATCAACAATTCAATCACAAAATGAATCCCCTAAGTCCTAAACATGACATTAAATGTGTAGTAATTAAAATTATCACAATATACATGATATTAATTTATTAATGCAATTCGAATCAGGGAGAAAAGCAGTGAATCAGTTCACTGATACTGACAGTATCAAAAAAATGGGTAATTTCCATTCGACAATAAAATATCATTTAAAAATCCTTAAAAAGGTTGGTAATTAATATCAAATGTGTGCACGTGTCATACCCTCAGTTTCGTGTCCACAAACACTAGACACAAGTGTCCAGACCATCGCACACGCGCACACGAGACTGCACGAGCTCGGTTGGCCTGTGCACGTGTCCGCACGCACACGCCACGCCACCAAGTGACACGAGACTTGGGGAGTGTCGTGTCAGACACTGCCCCAAGCTCCACGTCCAATGGCACGCGCCCACGTGTCCTGTAGGAGTCGCACGACCCTGCGGGTAGCAGGACAGTGCGCCCAGGCGCGCACGACCATGTTCGCGAGTCCATTGTGACTCGGACACGACTCAAAACCACCCCAGTAAATCACAATCGTGTAAGCGACATCAAAATGAGAATTTCCATTTAAACACAATTTGAAATCTCGAACGAAATGCCCTTTGTGGCATTTCGTCGAACACCTGTGCATGCCACTGATACGTGTCCGATACGGACACGTACAGGACACGAAAAATGGAAAATCCTATACCTACAGAACCAGGACACCTAGGGCTAGATGAATATGCAATGAAACCCTAGTTTTAATGGGTGAAATAGAATGTACTTATCGGTGTTCTTCAACACAACAAGTCTCTTCCAAGGAGTTCTTCAAAGTCACCTAAAATCCCCAAATTGATGCAAATCTAAGATTTGACTCCACCATCAGCAAGAAAACATTGATAGATCATAATAGAAGAAATCCCAATCAAAAAGGAGTCCTATTGATTAAACTAGGAAGAAATTAAATGGAGGCTTACCTATTCCTTAAGAAAATGAAGAACTATAAAGAAAGAGGCACAAATCCTATAGAGACATTATATAGGCAAGGGGGTCTTGGCTTGTCATAATATTTAGGGTTGGGTTTTTAGGTTTCATCCTATGGCTAGGAATGTCAAGGGTATTGTGTGGTCTAGAACAAAGGCTCTTTCTTAGTCTTTTGCAAATCACTTAACCATAACTAACTTGACTTAACCCCTTAGCCAAACCATCTAATTCTCAAAGTGGCTCACTAAGTTAGTTATGACCCATCTAGGTTAGGTCCAATCTAGGTTAGGCTAACTATAATCAAAGGCAATAATTATATTAGTATTTAAATCACATCATTCAATTAAATTATTTTAAAAAATTCCTAATAAATAATTAAATTCAAATAATTCAAAAATGACAAAA